>CM056997.1:42016216-42293716 GCA_029891345.1 Dryococelus australis
TTAAAATCGGAAAATTACACAAGTTTTTAAAATGGACGAATACAGAGTTCATTCGTTAGTGCTTTGAAAACCTTAACAACAACACTTATTTATTAATACCACCATACAAAAATTGTTTTAAAAAAATGGGGTGTGGCTGTGTTGGGGACACGACCGCTTGTTTTGCGTGAATACGTCTACGTTGCCGCGCTCGGACGCCTTGGTGTTTTTGTTTTACGTTCCCGGCACCGCTTCACTCGAACATATGGGATTTTAAGGGTATCACTTGATTTTTCTTGACATGCTCTTTCCAACCGTATATGATTTCCGTAATTCGACTTGGTTTTTTGACGAGTTTAGGCCGAAATTGTGTTAAGTTTTCTTAATTGTTTACATTAAACCCATACAATTTCACCATATCCACGCCACACAAATGTTTTTGTACGCGCAATCGATTGATCTTGACGAGAGCTGTCGATTGAAACTCAAACGAGCGTCGTAGCTTCTCACAGGCAAAAGTTATACTACGCGGAAGTTATGAGAGGCGGCGAAACGAACTCGAAATTGTGCCCTTCCCCCTCCTCCCCCGTCGCGAGCAATGCTTCGCAGTTCTGACTCAACGGTAACATATTCTTTGATCCTTTGGCAATCAAGTGGACTATATATTCGGAGCTATAAAGCCAAACTGTATCCCCCGATTTTGTTATCGGATTTTCTGGATTGCCTCCCACTATGGTTGCAAATTTAAAGACGCATTCATGTCGAAAAAAAAAAATATTACGAGTGCAACTGAGCCGCGCTACACAATTAATTTCCCTTGCTTCTAGTACCCTATTACTGATGTGTTGATTGCAGTAGCATGCTGAGCTGGTGTGACAATGTAATAAAGCCTCATACCAATCCTCGTTCTCTCTAAATAGGCATGATTATGGGAAATGTTTTGAACATACTCTATTGCGAAACTATGTCGTCACAGAAAACAAAGTCTGAGAAATGAAAAAAAAAAAAAACGAATCAAGGAGGGCTGTAATCAAAATACTTAAACAAAACGTATTAAAAATTACACAAAGAATTTTGGTAGATTTATAACAGAATATAAAAACAAAAAATAGAATTACAGGATGAATTATCAAACCAAAAATCAAGGACAACACGATGACGAGACAGACGAAGTTGGTTCCAAAAAAAAAAAAAAAAAAAAAAAAAAAAAAAAAAAAAAAAAAGACAGCACAGATAAGACAGCACTGACTAACATTGAGATGAAGATAAAATTTCGCACAAGACTATAAAACACAACGATGACGACACAACATAACACAGTAGTTCCCACACACATCGCTACAAGCTTATCTAAGAAAACCCAACGTGTTATGTGTCGTCATCGTTGTGTGCCCTTGTTTTGTTTCAGTTATTTCGTTTGATCATTCTTGCTGTAATTCTATTTTTGTTTTTATATTTTGTTATAAATCTGAAATTCCTTGGGGGATTTATTATACGTTTATGTATTTTTACTACTGCCACTCTTGGCTCGTTTTTCGTGTTTTTTTTTTTTTTTCATGTCTCAGACTTGGTTTTCTGTGACGGCATAGTGTAGCAATAGAGTATGTTGAAAACATTTCACTTAATAATTCACCCCAAATGCAAAAATCTTTCAAACAACTCATCTAAATAGGTATACAAGACCATTTTATTAAGGGTAATGTAAAAATAAATGTGAATGTTTAAACCAAAATCCACAGCAGTTTGTTGGGTGGCGGACTTAGCAACAGAAGAAAAGTATGTTATCCACTTACTTATTAATACTGCATGATGAGAGTTTTAACCCACTTGGCCAATTTTCCGTTTCCCATTCTTACTTTGAGTTTATGTCTACTGGCATTAATAAAAAAATAAAACAAAATATCCACAAATGTACTGTCTGCCAACGCCTGCGTCAGATTGAACTGTATGCACAGATGCCTGCGAGATGCATCCTATTGACTGCTGCCGACGACTACCCCGTTAATATGGAGCAGATAACATTGAATGCAGGCCAAGAACAGTGGATCTGTGTCCTGATTAGGAAAGAGTTCAGGTTCATTCTTCGCACTGGTATGTGGATTTTACATATGGAGAAAATGTCAGAGGGTATGGTCCAGCTGACGTCTTTGAAGGAGACCTTTATGGAGGTTCCGACATCTCGATCCTGGATGACATCATGTTGGGTTCACACACACCCCTCTGTGAGTTTGATCACAGTTGAAAATATGTTGACTTTGAGTATGTTAAGTTTTTCAAATATGCAATGGTTCACATTTCGTATTTGTGGATGTCAGCACTCGTCAACACCATATTGTTTTGGTGGACGAATTTGCTCAAAACTGAGACATCGTCTGTTCGGGATGGCTGACCAGCTTCCCTGATGTCAACCCTGTCGAGCATGCTTGTGACGAATCCGGGCGTCGTATTGCGTAGCATCCGCTACCTCCACAAGCCACCCAACAGCTTCGGATGTCCACAGTACAAGAATAGCTCTCTATATTACAAGAAATGTTCGTGAATCTTGATCTGGACCTGGGAGCTCGTTGTATTGCGTTTTGTAGATGTTCGGGTTGACCAAACCTCCTATTGACTTTTTAACACATCACCGAAAGTATGTGTTGTGACAGTGGTTGTAAGGTACATAATTAAATCTTCTATTGCTAAGTGTATTTTTGTTTGCAGGGTGGACGAATATCTTTTATGAATGTTTCCGTATGCACAGTTACACTTTGCAGGTATTATTTGCTGCTCTTTTCAATTCGGAGGAAGTATACTAATTGCTTTCCCTTGATTTTTGCACAGGAGTGTTGGACAACTTCCGCTGACAGATTATAAAGGACTGGAGTTTTTCAGTCCTTGCGTTTTCATTACCTCGAGCAAGTACGTGATATCGCTTAAACCAGGGGTAGTTTTAGATATGTCTGAACTGTTAAACTTGTGAGTAATCGCACAACTTAAACTTACTCCTCAACTCGAGAGACTGCAGTTATACGTATTCAGCTGCAATACTAATTTCATCAGTTATTCAGAGGACGCAGTTAGTACGGTAAGAGTTTTCCATTATGCCCATTACCAACTACTGATAGGCCGTTGACCATATTGCAAAATACATAAAATGCATTCTCATTCCGTTGGTTTAGCCTGGGTGTGGAAGCTGTCAATGACTTTATAATTAACTCCATGAGAAAGTTTTCATAATTAGAAACACGTTGATTTTGAAACAAAGGTAGGCTATTCATGGTAAAGTGAGCAGTTTTGAAAGCCCTCTCTTTTGGAATAATGGTCAGTAAATATATTTAATTTTAGCCGTAGACGTAAACTTCCGAGTGAACTGCAGTATACAGTACACTGTGTTTATTACTTACATGACAATATTTATTTTGAAATATGGTTAAAGAATAAGAAATGACTGAAAGGAAAGAGTAACTTGGAGCTCAAAAATGCTCACTTTACAGTAAACAGCCTATAGGAATTATACGGTGCTGGGGATAGGAAATGCAGAGCAGTTTCTTATCACATGGACGGCAATCTGGGCGAGCACAACAATTTACCTCCCCTTCCCCCCTTCAGCAATCCCCAAACTCTGTCTCTCTCTCTCTCTCTGCTATTGATGAACGCGCTCCAGCACTGCCCACGCCTCGCAGACCGCAGTATGCTCGCTAGCAGTCTGTAGGACAGAACAACTGGCCAACCGCAGCTTAGAGGCAGGTACAGTACTAAGGTTGTTATTGACTCAATTGCGGCAAGAAGGGCGGAATTGAAAGCCCCAATTAAATGTGGTGCTACATTCTGCTGCAGATATATAAAGCGGAGAGTAGAGGACTTAATAATTATTGTGGTGAGCAGCGAACCATCAGGTAAAGCGATTTGGCGCTCCAGTTTTGAATTCGTAAGACAAGTATTTGAATGTTTACCGTATTATTCAAAGTAAGTCATCGTGCTTGCTTTTTTTTTTTTTTTCTCAAAAAAAACTGAATCTCTCCTATATTTGCTTCGTACTCTGCAGCCTCTTTCTTTCGCAGCAACAGTTTAAGCCGTCGTAGACATCCAAACGTAGGAATTTTGACGTAATTTTGCATTATAAACGGTTATTCATGCATAATTATTTGTGCATCTCGCTAAGTGGGAGTTCTGCTGGTCAAAGGTGTATATGTTCCGCTATAAACAACAACCCTAATATTGGTTTTCATTTGAGAAATTTAACGACTCCCTATAAAAAAATTGTATACCAGTATAATAAAAAAAAAAGTAATTCTTTATTGCAACAAAATTTTCATAATGTTAAAAAATATATAATTGTCCGGGATTTATGTGTGTATGTGTGTGTGTAAGTTGTCGGGTCACTTGGTGTGTCGGTATGTTAGCATGTGTTTCAATCTTCGTGTGGTTATGTGTGTGTGTGCGCATGTGTGTTTTACGAGTGCGCCATTGGTTTATCCAGTTTTCACCACAGGATATCGCAGTATCTAATGTAATAAATGTGAAACGATACACTAAAATAAAGAAACTACGGACGAGTGGAGTGAAAAGGTTTTGTACGGCTCTTAACAACGCGGTTTTGAGAGCCGATAAAGGTTAATTGACGTATGAGGCGTGCCGGAATGCAATGTCGAGTGAAACGGGAGATCCCCGAGAAAACCCACTGACCAGCGGTATCGTCCCGCACGAATTCCACGGGAGCGACCCGCCGGAAATCGAACCCGGTTCGTCTTGGTGGGAGGCGAGTAGTCTGACCACTACACCACCGCGGCCTTCGCGACAGACGAAATGCAGTGGCAGTGAAAACAGGATTGCCCCTGTGAAATCTCACTGGGAAAATCCTCACGTTTTCCACATCTGGCACAGAAAATACTAAGCACGATATGCTGGAAAACGAAATATGTATAACCGATTTGGTGGAAGAGTGTATACTACTATAGGCTATTCACGGCAAAGTGAGCACTTTGGAAAGCCCTCTCATTTGGAATAATAGTCTATAAATATATTTAATTTTAGTCTTGGACATTAACTTCTGAGTGCTATGGAATATATACACTGTGATTATTACTTTTATTGCAAATATTTTATTTTAATTGGTGGTTTAGGATAAAAAATTACCGAAAGGAAAAAGTATCTCGGGCCTCACAAGTGCTCATAGTAGCTGCGTTAACTTGGTTCTGGGGCAACGGCATCTGGGATAAGATCCAGGATCCGCCCGCCATCTTGGTAGGCGCGGCTGGCCGTCATGCTGGTCGGCGTAGTCCGCCATATGTGTAGGCGTCACAGCCAAGTCTGAATGCTATGCTGGATGTTCGTCCCCCCAACACCCGTAGAAAATATTTTAATTTAAAAATATATTTTAGAAAAAATATTGTAATAAAATAATTAAAAAATATATTGGCCCACCACCTTGGATTTTTAATATATATATATATATATATATATATATATAATATATAAAATATATATATATCGGTTTTAATTTGGGCCCGCTACCTCGGATATTTATTCATTAGCTGGGAAAAAAAAAAAAACAAATGGAGAGTGTGTCGCCGCTGCGAGTGTAGAAAAGGTGATAGTATTTAGCAGATTGAAAATTGTGGGCAAGAAGACTCTCTGTATATACACACACGTGCGCGCGCTCGTGATCTGAAGAGGGCAGCAAGGCCGGGTGTCAGTCGCGAGTTATCCGTTAGCGAGAACTCGCGTTTTGTTAATGTCGTAGGCCCAACGAAGTCACTCACGCACAGCCAGCTACTTCTACTGTTCCTATGCCGTGGACATCGTGGTTCGCGGTGCTGACGACAGGGTCGCTAGTGGCGGCGGAGGTGTCTGTGGAGTGTGACACGAGCAGCCTGCCAGTAGGAGGGCTGCGCCGGTTCTGGACAAGCACGGGACTAAGGTCGGTACGCAGCATGCGTTACTTGAGCATGCTTCTAAAGACTGTCCACGGTAACGTGAGCACTTTTAAATGTCCTGCCAAAGATCTACTTGTATGCACGCTCCCTAAACTTCCTACATACGTAAAAGTAACATTGCCATGGGTGTTGTAACATTATTCATGCATCGGTGCTGTGCATTTACAATCGTGCTATTTCACACACTTATATGCATTAAAATATTGACAGTAAAAAAAAATAATTTGAGTTCTCTAAATTGTATTCATAACACTTTTATATCAGCTTTAAGTCTCCCCGTCGTTACCAACTTTAGAGGGCACATGCCAGTTAGTGCGTCCCTTAAGATATATGCAGATAGGAGCAGTGAGATTTTTCAAAGGTTGATTTTAAAAGTGCTCACTTTAGCGTGAACAACCTTTACTTGCTCTTGAAACTTTCTATTTCAAGTATTTTG
This sequence comes from Dryococelus australis, assembly GCA_029891345.1. NCBI lineage: Eukaryota > Metazoa > Arthropoda > Insecta > Phasmatodea > Phasmatidae > Dryococelus > Dryococelus australis. The sequence goes on from CM056997.1 coordinate 42,022,550, forward strand.
TGACGTTCGCCTTACAGTTTAAAAACTCATTTGTTTTATGTGGCACCTTTATGCAAAAAAATAATTCTAGTAACGGTGCAGAGGCATTCATAATTATGTCACTTGGTTATTGGCACGGTGCTCATAAATACTGACTGTTATCCATCACCGAAAACACCTCAGAGCCACGTGAGCTTTATACCTTAGCGTGCACTCCCTGAGAGATCCTCGAACTTATAGTTACTGTATCACTGAGACTTAATAGACATCCTTTAGAAAATAATACTTCAAATGGAAACAGTTGGATAATAAAATAACATGGTGAAAAAATGAATTAAATCGAAAGTTTATGAAATTTATATAACTACATGAAGTTGTATTTTGGAGCTTGCTATACTTAAATGTGTTAACTCCACCATTGGCTACTGAGAAGATAGCTTCGTTTTGCCGAATCAAGCTTGGGAATGACTTCAAGCAGAGCTTGAAAGGCTATTTTTTTTTAATAAATAAAGGAGAAGTTTAATATGCGACATTCCTGGATAAAGAGCGTAAAAAGGCTATGTTACAGGAAGATGCGCAATTATCTACATGCTTTGAAAGGGGAGTGCCTCCAAGACAAATTTCGTTTGCTTACTGCATTCGAGCTCGATATGGTAACTTTCACAAATATGCTCAGTCTCCAATACTTGCATTACATTGCATTAGAGTGATTATATTCAGGACTGATATAAAACTGCCTTTTTGAAGCCAAAGCTAGAATATGAAATTTCTCGAAAATTTTTTCGAAAATAATATTTATGGATCTTATATAAATTTCTCAAAAATTTTGTTGGCTTAAATATACATTTGTTTTAGCTAAAACGGTTCAATACTGTCACTTAAATATATTTTGGCTAACACAGGGAAGAGATTGGGGCGTATGTATTACACCTAAACTGAAATTCAGTACTATAAATTACAGTAACACTCGTGGCTTGCCAGGGTTTATACACATTATCTTACAACCTAAGGCAATGTCTTTACGAAATCTGTTATTGAAATTGTTCGTAATGTAACTTGATAGTATGTTACATTCAAAGGGTCGCTCTGTATATGAGCAGGCACCATATAAAGAATACTAAAAATATTGATTCTGATAAAGAAGAAGAAAATCTATCTTGAAATTGATTTATGTGTGTTCAGGGTACATTTAAACAAATGTGAATGGTTATTAATTTTAAATACGTAGTTTATATTTTTAAGTTGCTATGCTTTACTAGTACACAAATATTTAGTTTCCCTTTTCCGTTTCTTTTCACTGTTTACCATGTACTTACCATTTTTTCAAGCTGAGTCCAAGTAGACACATATGTTTAAGCAGACAAAGACTCATTAATTGGCTCTAATCACAAGTCAGTCAGATGGTTGTCTAGGCAAAGCCAGCCTACGTAGATATGCTCCAACGCTCAAGCATACAGTATATAATCCATTCGGGGTTACTTCACAGTTTTCTGAAGCCCTGCTTAAGTTTCACTTCCAGAATATTGCTCCGCCTCGTGCAAACTAAGCTTATAAAACATTACACCAAAAGACAATGCACTGAATTCGTGCGCATTCAGATGTAATAATATATTGCATGAGAACTATTTCTTACTAGGCGCTACCAACACAGATATTTTCTCACTGTTTTAATTCATATTTTTAATAAATGAGGTATATAATTTATAAATAAATATAGGTAAAACTTCAATTTAACGAAAACTAATATACCTTTATGTCAACAGAGGTATAAAACGGTTGTGGTACAGGGCATATTAGCAAACAAACACTTTATACGGGGTGAATTTTCACAGGTTTAGATCAAACAGTGTGAATAAACCGCGAATAGACTATATGATCAGAGTTGCAAGTAAATAATGTTGGCATTCGTATTACATTCTGTTAGTGGGATTGGCTATGTCCTAACAAGAGACTAGTGTCTCCATTGGCCACCATCACTAAGGCTCAGCCTCATATGTAGAGAAGGTCGGAGAGTTAGTGATTCATTTTCAGCTTCACGAGCAACTAGCCTGTCTACAGAAGTTCGGAACCCACAGTAAACAGGTCACATCAATTTAGTCCCTCTGCGCATAAACGTGTGATGAAAACCCCTTGGCTTACCTGCATATTTAAAAAATTAGCTAATCAAATTTCGATACACATTTACAGAAGTTCTATGAACAAAAATTTGTATTGGCTTTTGCATGGACAATGCTCTAATTTTTTTTAATGCAAAGGTTGCCATAGTAAGTGATCTGATGTCAGAAGATTTTGCGTGTTTGTTCGTAGTCATGTGTTGTGTGAACAGTTGTGCAGAAAATTAAGTTGTCTGGCCTGAAACGATGTTGCTTTTTCGCAGCCCGACAGATCGTCGCACAGCGGCAGAGTTTCTGCTGTCCAGAGACGAGTATATCAACCTGGCGCTGATAGGCTCTTTGCCCAACAGAGCCATCACACAAGTGCGCATACACTGGCTTCTGGATCTCATTTCTGTCGTGTGAGTTCCTTTGCAGCAGTGGCTCTCAACCTGGGGAGGGGGGGGGGAGTAGGCACCCTCTGGGGAGGTATGAAAGAATTCAAGGGGAGGCGTGATATACTGTGTTTAGAATAATTATTACAAAACAACATTGAAGTTTGAAATGTTAATCCAATACCTATCCCCACAGTAGATATGTGTATATATATATATATATAGTTACATACAAACATAGATGGAGAGGGGAAGCGTAAACTCATACAACAGCAGTTTATACGGGGGGGCATGGATCTCAGAAGGTTGAAATGTATTTTGGACAATGGATTTATTATTGATGTTTTCTAGTACTTCTCTTCCTTATCATCTTAGCTCAGCTTTGAGACTTCTTGCAAAATAAACCAAACCCAAACTCAGCACTAGAAACAACAAACACGTCTTGGTATCTTAACCTGGGACACTTCATACCATAGACTGACGTCCCATTAAACGGCACCTCTGAAGTAGCTTTTTCGAATATCCTCCAGAAAATAATTTCTGTTTATTAAATTCGGGCGTGTTTATGGCTTGAAGGAAAGGTAAAGACCAACAGACTCATTTACTGCTAGTGGTCAACATAGAAAACAGATTTCTGGAAGATCTGTTAACAGGCAAATTCGTAATATGAAGTAAATAAGTTGGGAAGAAAAACTTTCACATCATGCAATCAAGTGTGGCTTCTTCTTATCTCTCCTTTATGTCTCCGTACAATGTTTGATTTATAGTGGTTATTGCACTATTGCGATGTATTTTAAGTTTCAGTTGTTAACAGGCTGACACAGTTACATGCAAAATAAATAAATAAAGGGAACCTAAATTTTTATATTAGGAGGAGCTGTAAAATCCTCTCGTGAAAAATTAATAATTTTCTCTAAAAAAAGAGCTATACATTTGAACAAGTTTGTATATCGCACCTGCTAACTCGTATTTGTCTGTATAGTGGTCAAGAAGAAAATGGTAACCTGTTGCTCGACTATACCTATCTTGATCAACTGCTGGACCATCTGCACAGCTTTGGACTGGCACCAGGATTCGAGCTGATGGGGAATCCTTCGGAATACTTTTCCGATTTTGAGACTGAACCAGCAGCATGGACATGGCAGAGAATGGTCCAGAATATTGCTCTAAGATATATAGGTGACAGTAATGAAAATAATTCTAAGCACATTTAAGACCGAAATAGTTGAACATTTGTGCACCTAACAGATTTTTATATTTACAAGTAAAACATTTTACAATTTATAGTGTTCTTGGGTATCTTTTTCTTGGTGTACACGAACTCTTTACACTGTAAACATGTTTTATATTTTTACAAAAAAAAATGGCAACCACATGCCAAATTTATTGGTAGTATTGCAAATAGTTTTCTTCTAAAAACTGCAATACACATATATGTAATTTTACAAAGTAAAGGTTGTGCATCAACGCGCATTATCAAGAAGTGGGTAAAAAGAATATTTTTATAACGCCCTCGAAAAAACTGAAATTACAAAAAGTAATATTCGCGGAAAAACTTTCGAATTGCTTTCACCGAAAAACACCGACAACGAAGTTTAATTCAGACCCACATCCATTGTGCCACAACACAAACACTTTACCACAAGACCACTTAATCTTAAAATCTTACAGATCTGGACCTCGTTTTAGACGTATAATTGCTATACATGATCTCGAGAAAGAACTATATAATCTCTTGGGAAATATCGAGCTTAGGGATTTAGGCAATTACCATACTTCAGAAGGATATTAAGTCAGCAGGTGAATTGAACTGTTGCACAGCTGGAATTTTATCGTTGTAAAATATATTGTTTTATGGAATTCGCGTTGAGATGACAGTTACTGGCATAGCAAACCAAGACATATCATTACAGTCTGTTCTGTTTGTTACTAAAATAATTGAGCAGGTATAATATATATAACAGCGTGAGCGCATGAGCTAATCTTCCCTGGGAAAGTAAATTACAAGGCAATAAAGAAAACATTTACCCACTATTTCAGTTATTATTCAATGGCGAGAGTAGCGAGAGCGACTGTGTCCTGGCATGCTAGGGAGTCGTTAATGGCCTAAGTGCCATTTGATTAACTTGTCAATGGGTGTCGGAGGGAGTGATACAAAGTGGAGGCACCCTTTAACCTGGAAAACTGATCATCCCCTCTATATCTACATGTATTGAGATGTTGCATGTTTACTCCTGCAATGGGCAGACCATCCTTTGGATTTCAGTGTCAGCATTGTTACAAAATATTTAAGCACAGTCACAATATGTGTCTCCACGAAAGGAGTAGTTGTGTAAACAACCCTGAGTGTATCATATATCGCTGCGCAGAGTGTACCTGTAACATTAAGAAAAATTCCTAAAATCTTAAATTGAATCTATATCGATGTCTTTGTTTGTTTGAAAGTAAAACTGCACTAAGGAAATATGTGATTATTTGCAATTATTCGTTAACATCAACTACTACTTCTAATATGTCTCCAAATTCGTCAGCACCAGCTACTTTTGAAGAGAATACAAAACCTCGACACCAGTGTGTATACTGCGACCAGAAATTTACTTTAATTCGCAATTTGAGAAATCATAAAATACTTTTTTTTTGCTAAAAACTGATAGAAGTAAAAATTTTTTTGGGTTAAATGTCAATGTGTGTTTACTGACCATATGCAGCTTGAAAAGCATTAGTTAACATGTGTATATGATGTTGCTTTGGAAATTTCACCTGCTTCTGATTATCGGTGTCTTTTTGTTGGGAGTTATTTACTTTACGACGTAATATGTATCGTCATATGAGGAGAAATTATTTTAAGAACCTTGAATGTGATCTATATTGGTGTATGTTGTGTGGTCTTTTGTGTACAAGAGAGTATGCATTAGTGTGTGCTGTACACACAAGACAAGGGATAATAAATTACACCAAACAATATGGATAAATAAATACAAAGCCTTTCAATTATTAATAATAGCACAACACACTTCTAAAAGAAATGAGCAGGTTTCAACATTACATGAGTATCAAGAATTTGCTGACATAAATTCTCTTTTAATAATCGTGTACACATTTTTTCATTAACATTTGCACACTATGCCAAGGAAGGAAAACCATTTTCTGAATATAAAAATATAAACTATGATATTTTTAAAGGCTGTTAATGAAATGCTCTTTTCATCATTTAATTGAGAATAAATATAAATGAGCTGTAATTTAATTCTCGTTACAGAGTGAATGACAATATACAAGTAAAATATTGAGATATTAAAAACGAACAAATTTAAATTGTGAAATGACACCAATGTATACAACTGTATTCTTTTCACTGCTCAACAGGATTGTGCTAGATCCAACACTGAATCATACATTGCATTATCAAAACCACGGAATACATACTTTGAATCATAATAAAATGTATAAAAATCATAAATATTAATAAAAGGTAATATCATTTACTATCATGCAACAGTGTGAAATATTCGACATTTGCCCTTCAAGAGAAATACCTTTTCCTCAACAGTATGGTTTATTCTACGAGCTCACAATACCGAGCCGCGACATGTAAAATATCAATACTCTCCTATACCCAAACCAACTAAAGGTCAGCAATTTACAGTGATTATATCAGTATTGACTCTCTCAGAAAATTCAATTAGGAACACCCCAGTTGCATTTTGCAAAACCCGTATACATTTATTAAAGCATGAGCACTACAGAACATTATACAACTGCCTAATTATTTTTTGACCTCATAAATTTTAATCAATGTTTTATAAACCACTAAAATTCACGTATTTTAAAAGGTCTGAACTTAGACCAAAATATACTTTCATGAGGCAGGCATACTTTCAACACTATGGCCTATAACTAGTATTATACCCAAGCATTTGTTATAGTGTTTCCTTGAAAACAGGTCATTACAAACTAGTGTTAATTTTATGTTTCCTCTCTATCGGGCTTCCGAATGGGTGGACTAGAAATGCAAAAATTTGCATCAACTTAGCACAACTGTGTGAATCCCGACAAATACCCAGTAATTCGGGCAAGAGCTACCAATCGACCCAGGCCCGAGTGGGCGACAAAAGTCCTACCAAAGCCACTCGTGCCCTGGGTAAAACATATTCTTAGCAATATTTATAAACTGTCGGAATAGAATCAAGAAAATTACGCAAACCACTGAAAAATGTAAAGCAAATACTTTTGACCTCACTCAACTGAATGGACAACCAGCGTGAGTTGCTGCAGTCAAACGGAAAAAGGTGCTTCAATAGTCTCTCAAGCAGGCAAATAATTAACACGACAAAGTTTACTAGAACACTATGCCAAACTATTAACATTAATAATTCACTACTTTGAGCAAGAAGAAGGCTTGGCAAAAAACCGCCATGTTTGCTAGCAACAGCAAAAGGTTATTCTCTCAAAATAACATTACTAAATTGTTTGTTCCGCTTGATGCCGAGACTCACTGCATTCGTAGCGTAGTTCATGGTGCCTTGTTTATAAAAATCACAAGAAAAAAAAATTCACTGACGAGACCCACAAGAGAAGCTTTCAGCTAGTTGCCAACACCCACCACAGCCGTTGCTACCCAATGCAGGTTTTCATGATCACCCCAGGTGCTCACCGCCGAACCGCACTGTACTAATAGGAGAGATCGAAGAAAGTGGGGTGGGGGTGTGCATGACATTAAATAACTTATCTTGGTGGAGCAAGGAGGGGTTAAGTCAGGAGGAGATGAAGAGGGGAACTAGGGAGGGGATCGAGTTGGCCGAGGAGCTTGCCACTGTCACGAGTGGAACATATGACAAAGTGAAAACACAATTTATCGCAGTACTGTTTGTTTTTACACAAGTTCTGCATGTACTTGTAAGCAATATGTATGCGATTTTGTACTATATATATAATTTTTTTTTATGTTTCAAAAATGTAGTAAATATGATTGTGTTGATGTTATCTTTTTTTATTCTATATAAATTATTGTTTTGTTGTTTGAGGTTTGTTAAGGTATATAAAGGATATGTATACTTATTTATTATTTTTAATATTAGTGGGGTTCTGGTTTTTATTGAAATGGTCACATGAGGGCTTTCTGGTTTTAATCGAATGGATATACAGTCACAGTCCACACCAGAGGGCTTTCCACTATATTAGTTCTTGTGAGGGAATGATGTTTGGGAATAAAGTGAGATGTTGTCAGCTGGGGTTGGAGGTGTGGCTACTTCTGAACTTGGGGTATAGAAAGCATTTTAAGCAATGCTAGATTAGTAAATGTACTCGACTTGCGGAATATTTGTGTTGAATGATGTTGCTATGCATACATAAATGTTACTATCTCTATACACTTAAGAAGAGTATCACTTAACCAAAATTGTTCGGTTACATAATTTGCTATATGGAAAAATAAAGTATGGAAACAACAAATATTTAATTTAACATAGAATGATGCTTCGAGTGTTACCTAACTCAACAATATCGGTAAACCATGTTTTGTATTCATTACTGTTCTAAAGCGATTACTTCATTTAGAGTAATATATGGGTTGAAATTTATTTCATTGTATATATGTGACTACTTAAAAAAAATATTTTTGAACGTTTTTTTTGCTGGCCTTTATGCTTTTATTGACATACTCTAATTAGGCATGTGTAAGGAATTTTACTTGTATTAATGTGTTATCGTTTGCGAAGCTTCAGCCATCTTGGTCCTCTCGAAACAAGGGTTACATAATGCGCAGAACTACCGATTATTGGTGCACACACCCACGCATACATGCACACACACATTTTTAAAATTAACATTGCAATTATTAATTTAATTTTTGGTGTCAGATTCCACATTAATGTAGGAGTGTTTCGCGAGATCGAATTTTAGCTTTATTGAAAGTTTCATGTCTTCTTATCCCCAGTGTATTCCATTCCCCTGCTTGCCAGCTTACAAGCGGCAGATGATGTGTGCTAGAGACGGAGATGGGTGCAGGAGGAACTCGGGCACGGTGCGACTGCCTTCCTCGCCTTGTCTTACCTACTATTTTAAGAGAGTTTCTCGATGTTTTAACTTCGGCTGCTGAGGAAGGATTGTTGTCTCCCTGCCAAGGTCTCTATGCCCCTTTTGGAATTTATTGGAACTATGCTCGCCCCTCGTACTTCCTACCACTTCCTACCATTATTCAAGGAGAATACCACAGTTGATTCTCTCAAGTCTGCTGGTCAACTGAGTCTCCGTGCTGCACAGCACTCCTAATGGGAAAAATTCCATCATACTCATTTGGTGGAAAGGAATCTCTGCTGGGCATTCGTGAGTTCCTCGGTAATTATTTTTGGTTAAAGTATTCCGACACAATACCAGTGTGATTATTTCGGTTCTTATTTAAACGATATACTTATATTAAAGGTGTTATTTACAATAAGGATTAAAATCACATCTCTTTAACTCAATGTTTGGCAAATACTACATTACGGTTCAAAATATTTCCCTCTTAGTTGACGTTCAATTTGGAGGGGCTTAAACAAAGTTTATTAGTGTTTTAAGTTCAGTCTGCATCGAGGATCCAAGCTGTTCGGATGTCTACTTCCTTCCTATATGTTTCTATGTATTTACTCTTGATACACAGTTACTCCGAATGATTGTTTTTGGGGGGTCATAACTCTGATGTGGTTCAGTATAATATTGACTCTCATAGAGGTTGGATGTGTAATTACAAGTACTTACTCAAACATAATTACCCTCTGTAAATATGCTATAATTAAGTTTACGTTGTGTGTATAACTTCATTACGATTTACTTAGGAGTCGAACCAAGGACTAAATCGATACAAGTATAAAAACCCTAACTGGGATTTGAATGAAGGACTATGATATTTTTAATATATTTATGGGTGAATTACCCTCGACGGAGGTCGAACTAAGGGCTATCTCGGTATAAATGTAATCATGTTTTAGCCTTGATGAGACCAACCCAATACAAATGTACTTTTGCATTGATTCCCTTAGATGGGAATCGAAGCAAGGTTTATGTCAGTATAAATATATTTGTGTTTTACTTACTCTCTATCGAATTCGAACCGAGGAGTGGTCCAATATAAATGTATTTATGGTTTAATTATCCTCGGCGAAAATCGAATCAGGTAGTAAACCAGTATAGATTTCATTATGCTTCATTTACCCTTGGCGGGAATCGAAACCAACCAAGATGGCGGACATATAACCCAAACATATTAGCAATTGATAGCTATACAATTACTCCTTACACAATTATTCATTCTTCAATCACATCTAATTACACCTAATTGCCCTCTATGGAAGTCGAACCAAGGACTGACCACCTCCTCAACACTCCTGGTCCGACCCTTCGCACCTCTTACCCCACCCGAAGCCTCGAACTCTCCAGACTTCCTCAAAAAATGTCAAAGTCCCGCAAATGTCGCTTGGGTACTTTGTCCACCGAAAGGGAGCACCCACAATCTAAGACCAATCACAGCATACCTCAGAAGACAACCTGTCAGCCAACCACAACACACCTTCTCGAGGGAGGGGGGAGCGGGGATGATCAGTTTCCCAGGTTAAAGAATGCCTCCTTTTTGTATCCCTCTCTCCAACACACATTTACAGTTTAATCAAATTGAAATTACCTACCTAACATGTCAGAGCACAGTCGCTCTCACTACTAGCGTGCCATTTTGAATCACATTTACTTCTTTTGATTAAAATAATTATCACAGACTGTAATAGTTTGAAAAATTGACTTCTCGACTTTAAAGCGATTCTTGATCACTAAAAAATGTCTAGATGTGTTAAAATACGGGTCTTGTAACATTAAAAAGGAAATATTTTACTAAGAAAATTATGACATTTTTACAAAATGCTATCAATTTACGAACAATTTCTCTGTAAAAGTTACAAAAAAATTTCTGACGTATAAGAAAAAATTATCTTTTTATATATTCATTGCCTCATTTATGAGTTGTTGCTTGGCATAAAGGTATGCAGTATTCTGCAGTTATTTACGTTTCTAATTTTAATTGGATATAGGACAAAGAAGCTTCACATGGAGTAATCGTAAAAATTAATTTTGATTTCAGAGAAGTATGGTTTGGAAAATGTGTCAAAATGGAGGTTCGAACTGTGGAACGAACCGGATCTCGCCATGTACAACATTTTAAACTTCACTCTCAGAGGTACGTTTGCTTCGCTATGACACATTTTGGTAAACATTTGTATTTGAGAGCACTGAAATTACAATTTTTTTGCTCCCATTTACTTAATTATCTATGGAAACTTTCCTTAACTTGAAAGGATGTGCTTCTTAGGTGGTAAACACAAAGATGCATAATATGCAGTGTTTTGTATTGCTTAGAACATTTTTTTTGTTGAAGGCAATGGATACAATGTATTTGGATCGTGGAAACCTAATAACGTACTACTGTAGAGTCGCTGACCTTCTGGTGACGTGTACGGCGTTGTCAGTGGTTGGGTGGATTATCTCGGGGTGCTCCCATTTTCCCACTTTGTATTCTACCTTTGCTATATCCTAAGGTCCCATTCCATGCAATCCTTCTGCATGATGCTTTTCCTTCGTTGGGTGTTACCCCACCGAGGGTGCTTCCCGACACAATGTCCTTTCAATATTTTGTTTATTTTTTCAGACAGAGATTTTATTATGTTTTACGTTTGAGTAACAACAGTAGCTTTTATAAGCGTATCACAAAAGTTAAATTCAGTTATCATAGATGAAATAGGAGTTAACACTTTGAAGTGTGTGCACATACATATGCATCGGAGGTACAGGATACTATGCCACAACTATGAAAATTTACAGGAGTGCAGTTTACCTCGATACTATAATGGCGCATAGTGCCATAGTGCTTATTTCGTATAGTATGCAGTGTTTTGCTTTCCTTTCGTAAATAGCGAGAAAAATACAGTTAGACAATATCAAAACCGTGGTTTTGTAAAATACACATAGTGCCCTTTGCCTTTGATGCACAGATTCTATTACAGACGTGCATTAATTCGAAGCTATAAGTGAATTCGCCTGTATCCATCACCATGTAAGTCTCTTGAATTCTGTATTACTACTGTCACCCTATTGGTTCACAATACACTGGACATGCCAACTCTGTTGAACCACAATCATTACTAGCCGGCTGTAAATCAATATAATTTCGAGTTGACCCTGACTCAAACTTATCTTGTTTAATTTTTAACATGATTGTACAATCCACCATGGTAATTTCAGAAATGGTATAAATCTTGATTATTAGAAACAATGGGTACTTGTGGGGAAATATGACTGTTTCCTATATTCCAACATGCTGTGTACGTAGCAGAATATTTTCCTTCAGTACTGATTGTAGCGTAGGTATGAAGCTACCATCCAATTTCCCTGGGTCAATAATGATTATGACACAAAATCGAAGCTTTGTGATTGGTCTGCAAAGAGTCAAGCCGCATCAGAAATGCATAATTCAATCATAAAAGTGTCAAGATGCCACAATGCTTTGGAAGATATTTTGGCTCGAAATATTTCAGCGATTTTCCAGTGTGTCTAATGATTATTTTTAAACCCATGTGCATATTTGTTGACGTGGTGTAGTATTCTTGAAAGGACGTGATGAAAACTAAGGCACGATGAAACAAAATTCAAGCGAGTTTTCTATTAACAAGGGCACGAGTTCGCACTATCTCCCGTGCTATGTAGGAACCGCAGCTCCAATGCAGGAAAACCACTAGGTTTGAGAACATCCCAGCAGTGGTAACTGACCTAATTATGAGTTTTAAATAGTGTGAAGGAGTCCTAATTACAAGGACTGAGGTACACTGAATCAGTGCAGACAACGCCAGCTAACACAACATTGAGACTGTAGTCCATACATGGTTACTTCCAACTTTTCCGAAGACCCCCTAAAGTTCTACTTGCAGGGTATTCCTCCGCCTCATGCAAACAATGCTTAACTAAATTTGAAAACTACACCAAAGGGATGACACACCGCATTCGTGCACATTCAGTGTAGTAACATTTTGCGTAAGAACCATTTATTACTAGGCATTACCAACAGTAGCTGAGAAATGGGCACACACCAACACCAAACGTCTGGCGGTGGTGCCACGGCGGCCATATTGGATTTCCCTTTTCCCTCAGAATTTTACTTTTTTCCCTCAAAAAAGCTAAAAATTGCTGGAATTTTCCTCAAAATTCCCTAATCTCCCTCAAAACCAGCAAAATTCACTGCAAGAAAAATGTGCTTGCTCAATGTGGCTGACATTTGCTAAATCTGGCGAAATCTGGCGGAATTTGAGCAAATGCCAGCCGGATTGGGCAATCATTTACACGCACTTCATGCTCTGTCATTCCATACCAGCATCATACATCTTGTCTGAAGAATGTTCGCGTTCATTGCCCATCATGCAACTTCATGCACTACCTTGTTACCCACATATATTCTACGACCTATGCCGAGTACCCATATAATGACACCTATACAAATCACACAAACATATATGCGAATTGTACATAATCTTGTCCCACTTATGCTAATCGCGCACACGTCAATCACCCCGCCATCTTGCCTTCGTTCCTCCGTAATCTTGGATTCCCACCATCAATCATAACATAGCCATCATTCCCCAACGACGAAAACTACCGCAGGGCGAATATGTATTAAGCCTATTTTTAAGCGTAATTGCCTGTCATTTCCGAACTGTTTAAGATAGGCCTATAGTCACCAAATTCATATCACAGACATCACCCCCGGCGACGAAAAGGACCGCAGGGTCAAGTACGTCTTAAGCCCTCTTATAATCATAGTTGACCGTCATTTCCCATCCGCCGAAACTACAGTCACCAAATTCATATCACACGCATCGTACCCGACATCTAACTGTTGGCAGAGTTGTTGAGGTTTAGTGCTTGGGTACAGTTGAGTTAGCTTCTAATCTCAGTCGAGCACCAACTTTTTTATGCTAACAGAAACTCTAATTTACGCAGAGCCAAACAAATCTTCTATTGCATCAACAAAATCTTTGTTTGGGGCAACCAAATAAGAAGAACAAAAAAAAAATTTGGTTTCAACAGCAAAATATTTCATTGCTCATATAGAAACAACTAATTAGTTACACCAAACAAACTTTGTTTGAATCGACAAAACCTTATTCTCAGTAGGGTCCGGGTTGGATTCCCGGCGGGGTCCTTCCCGGATTTTTGAATGTGGGAATCATGCCTGACGATGCTGTTGGTCGGTGGGTTTTCTCGGGGATCCTCAGTTCCCCCGCTCCATCATTTCGGCGCCGCTCCATATCTCGCCCCCCCCCCCGGGCACGAACTGATTGACTTTCAAAGTGTCAGTGTTAAGAGCCACCCATATCTCGTCACTCACTCACTCACTCTCGCCTCGTTCCACCGTCACCCGCGCTCAGCACCTGGCTGTCAGTTGCGGACGTAGACCTCTCAACTCAACTAAGTATTACACGTGATCAACTACTGAAGCTTGTATAGATGTATCGCATAAGTTAGTTAAGGTTGAAGTAAAGCAGCTGCCTATGGAGCACTGCGCCCGACTATACAACGTGAAGAACTCATTAAAAAAAGTAGTAGAGACGCCATAAAAATTGTGAGAAAAGTGCTATTTATGTTATATATGAAACAAGAATGTATATATTTTGCAACATTATAAAATATTTTACTAAAATATACTTTTTAAATGTAAAACAATTAATCGATTGATAGAGTCCGCATTTGTAACTAAATGTAAGCGCATTTCCATTGTGGATGCTTCAGAAAGCAGAATTCGCAAGAAAATATTTGCCATGGAATATAGTAATAATGTATTATGTAGTATTATTGCGTGTAAGGAAATTGTAGGCGTAATAATACCGTAGGAAATAATATTTATAGTTTATTTTATGTGCGTCCATTCGTCACAAACTTTTATGACTGAAACTGGCGTAAATAAAGTTAATTATATAATTTATATGATACATTATTACTATGATTTTATTACACATGATTACAGTAAATATTATGACGATTTAAAAAAAAAAAAAAAAGAATATTTTTTGTAAATTCTGCGTTCCGAAGCATCCAAAACGGAAATGCGATTAAAGTTAGTTAAAAATGCGGACTCTATAGATCAATTAATTTTTCACATTTAAAAAGTATATTTTAGTAAATTTTTTTATAATGTTGCAATATATATACATTCTTCTTTCATATGCGTCATAAATCACATTTTTCTCACGATTTTTATGGCGTCTGTACTAATAATTTATGAGTTCTTCACGATGTACATTCAGGTGCAGTGTTCCATAGGCAGTTGCTTTAAGTGGTGGAGTTGAGGGCAGCCTCAAGTGGACGCCACGTCCTGCCGCAGGGTACCTCGCCTACGCAGAGGCGAGCTGGCGTGGGCTGCAGGAGGCGTCGCCAGGACTCAGGCTGGGCGGGCCGGCAGGACTGTTCAAGGCCAGGGCCCGGCACCCGCTGTGCTGGGGGCTGCTGGACCACTGCTTCGGCTCTCACAGCTGCCCTCTGTCCTTCATATCCTTCCACCGCAAGGGCGGCGGCTCTGAGGACGTGGTCCTTGACAGCGGACTGAGTCTGGTGCGGAGGCTGAGGGCGCGATACCCCTCTCTCGCCCGACTCCCCATAGCCAATGAGTAATGCCCTCTGGCTCTTTCAGCTATTGTCTATTCGCCGTTTCTTCGCACTTTTTTTTTTTTTAATCAAACCTTTGAAAAATCATACTGTGTATGATTAGGGGTAGTGAAATTTCGCGAAAAGATTTCAAGACAAGTTATATTTCAAAACACTGTAAGAATCTTTTACCTATCTTGATTGGGCTGAATTACTTTCTAACACGTGTTAACTATCTACACACGTATCACGCTGGAGCCGTACCGATGTTGCCGAATTCTGAGTGGCCTAGTCCAATATGAAAACGCCTTCTCAAACAGATAGCTACCAATGACAATAGACAAACTGCTGCTGGGTGCTTATAGTGTTGAAGTCTACACTGTACTAATATTTTCTCGCGAAAGGTCACTAGCTCTATGTGTGATGTGTTCGGTTCCTTCCTAGACATGCCACGTATTATAAGCGTTTTATACACGTGTTTACATAAAAGTAAAGACTGTTCATGATAAAGTGAGCACTTTTGAAATGAAACAGAGAAAAAAATCACTGCTCCTGCCTGCATATATTTTAATGGGGGCACTGAGTGACATTCGTACAGCAAAGTTGGTAACGATGGAGGGAAATTGGTTCCATATCTCAACGTAAAATAAAAATAGTTAGGTAACCATATGCGATATCTCAAATTATTTCTTTTGTTTTATGTTTTTTAATGCATCAAAGTGTAAAAATGAGCAAATAAGTACAATATTTCCTTTCCTAATAATTTCGCAGTTTAACGTGACCGGCATATGAATAAAGTGGTGAGGCCCATGACAATGTTATTTTTACATAAGGCAGAAAAATACAAAACGTGCATAAAATTAGATCTAAATCAGGGCTTTCAGGAGTGCGCATTTTACCGTGAACAGCCTATACCTTGTTTTTACTTAGATTTAACTTTTACCTTTATGTCCCATCCATATGTTATAATATTTCATACAAACAATGAGGCGGAGGAATCTCCTGGAAGTAGAACTTTTGTAGGGCTTCAGAAAAGTTTGAAGGATCCGTGAACAGCCTATAACATGTAATGCGCACTGATTTTAACATTTTCTTACACGCCCGTATAAAGAGAATGTGCCTCATTTCACTATCATGAATGCGAGGTTGCTGAGAATATTGCATGTATAAAATATAGTAGGTCTACTATGCTGTTAGTGAAATGTGGCTAGACACATCTAAATAAACACTACTGAAATAAACCTCATAAATAAGTCCTATCTACACTGCAAATATTTGAAGAGACAATAAAGTTCGGGAGCGAATTATGAAAAGAAATGCATTACTCCATTGTATTATTAAAAGTGTAGGCCCAATTTTCAAATGAATGCCATGTAAAATATGTTAATTTTTCTCAAAACTAAGGTGATGACGTTAGTAATACACTTGTAATTCTAAAAATTTCAATATCGTTAATTGATTAACATATAAAGACCAGTCATTCAGTTCATGGAAATGTTAATGACCACCGGTGAAAGGCTACGAATTGGGAAACTTGCTCCAATTTTTAATTAAAAACGAACAACATAACAGTTTTGTTAATGAAATGCAGGCAGAAGTTATTTGTAATCCAACCAAAAAATAGTCCAGAGGAACTCTCCAGCAGCAGTCGTTTTAGCACAGACGTAATATTCCAGAACTGTACTTAAAAAATAAAGACAGAATTTAATGTACATACTAAATCCTTCAAGAATGTTTCGAGTTTAGAGCTAAACATACAGTAAAGTTTACTATATGTTGTTCACGGTAAAATGAGCACTTTTGAAAGCCCTGCTTAAGATCTACTTGTATACTCGTTGTGTATTCTTCCGCTGTATGTAAAATTAACATTGCCGTGGGCTTCATCACTTTATTAATGCGTCGTTCAAGAGAAAATGTGAAATTATTGGAAAAGTAGATATTTTACAATTCTGCTCATTTTTACACTTCGGTGCATAAAAAAAACAGAAAGCTAAATAAATTATTTAAGTAATCACAAATAACTAACCTAACAATTTTTATTCGACGTTAAGATATGAAGCTACTTTCCATCCATCGTTACCAACTTTGCTGGGCTCATATCACTCAGTGCGCCCGTTAAAATATGTGTAGGCAGGGGCAGTGAGATTTTTTCAAGGTTGATTTCAAAAGTGCTCACTTTATCGTGAACAGCCTTTACTATTTTGTACAAATTTAATACACTCTAAGTAGTTTACTTCTTTTTTTTTTGTTTTATTAATTAATTTGCAGCTTATACAGAAAATTAACATAATCTTGAATTAAAAACCGACACACATCCTAGTCTCGCTTGAAATTCGAACCAGAAACTTTGTGGTCGAAAAGTACAAGCTTGACTTTCTCCACATATTTTGCCAACGTTATTTTGGTTTCTTCCCCCCCCCCCCACAACCTATTCTTATTACAACGTTTCTGCCTGTAAGCGGGTTAGGATGAGTATTTGTAAGTAGTCTAATAACAATAATCCACAACGTATTCGTTTTTAAAATCAGTAGACACTTGATTGTTTCCGACAGACTAAACCCAAACACTAAAATATGTATGTTAGTTACGTGACTCTGTGAAAGTAACATAGTATATATTTTTTTAACTCGGTACTCCCAATCTTTGTTTAATGTGTATAAAACAAAAAAGAAACTCTTAACGGTCGTCGCCAATTTGAACTTTGTATTTTTAAGGCGTTAAATACGGGTAAATAATTTTTCCTATTCCGCTGCAAAGCCAACACCGATCAGCGTTTTAAGTTCAAACATATAAATTAATGGGCGGTGTTTTTTCAGGTATTTATTTTAAAGTCATGAGTTAACCGTAAAGTAGTAATTTTTCGCCACCTCTGCGTCGCATACTTCGGAGCGCCAAAGAGACAACGGTCGCTTGCCAAGCCACACGCGGGAGAGACGGAGACACGTTGGTTGTCTAGGCAGCTCTCTTGGCTTCCCGTCAAGCCGAGGGTCCACGGTGGTTGAGTAGTTAGGCCGCTCGCCTTCCACCAAGACGATCCGGGTTCAATCCCCCGTCGGGCCCAATTCTCTTCACTCAGTCCGTCAAGCCCAGGCAATCAGTGATCATAGACTAAAGATGAGGTAGCCGACATCGCTGGCTGCGCACAACCAAACTCCGTGTCCCAACATTGAACTTCCCCTCTGCCTACACGCCTATCAACAATGGCGTAGATTGGGTTTCAGGTTAGAACACTGTTAAGTAAACAAGTGCTTTTGAAATGTTTTTATACTTCCTCTGATCAATTTGTAATGCTTTTTTATTACATTCAAGCTGGTAGAAGTATTTTATTAATATAATAGTGCTTGTCATTTAAAAATTTAGATGTAAACAAACACGTTCATCACTGTTGACCATGTGACGTTGACAGTTGTGTTGGATTGGGGTAGGCCAATGTTGGGTACATGCGCAGAAGACGAATTAGCAGTCTACCTCATTTTTAGTCTATGTCCGTGATCATTTCCCAGCGGGACCACTACCAGGAAACATGGTGAACGTTGCCAATGAAATGGGTTTCCTCGCGGTGCTCCCTTTACTCGCGCCCTTGTACTGCTTCAACTGCATCTCACTTCACGTTCTACCCCTCCCCATTTTTCATCATCCAGGTGACTCTAAAGGCTCGAGTTAAATATTCCAGTTGCTCGCATATTATATTCCACAAAAGTATGCCACCAGTATTGGTAAAAGGTTTTTTTTTTTTTATAAATTTGTATTATTTATATGAAAATACTTTTTCTGTTATTTTTGGATGCTAAAATTCTGCATACGCTTTTTTATAGTTAGAAAGCTCTTTCACTTGGAAGACACACATGAATTTGCAGTTTTGTCACTACGAAATATCTCATTTAAATGTAACACATTTTGTTAATTAGAAATCAAGAACTAATAATTAACACAGAAAGTATCCTCTTCAAGATGGAAGTAGTGCCCAAATATAAACATTTAATTCCCTTCCTTCAGGAAAACTAATACAAAAGTGGTATTTTCAGTATATCACGCTTTGCTTGTAGAGTCATATGTCTGCCCCACAGCTCGCAACCGAACTTTTAATATTTGAAATTTTAGTTGGAGAATTTCGCCTGCCACTGTCTTATGTAACAGCCAACCAGAACTGAAATCATATATGATTTTGTAACTATTCCTCATGAGTTAGGAAACAGTTACCAGTAATAGACAAATCTTTATATTTTTCAGTGAGGGAGATGTTTCGGAGCTCTCAGTGATGACAATCTGTCAAGAAACAAAAAACCAGCCAATTAGGTGTTTCGTTCACAATTCTAATTGTAGCTTTTAATTTGTAGCAAAACTGAATATAAAATTTTTGGGTAGTGAAGATTTGCAAGGCTTTGTATTTTCATCACCACATAACTTATATTTTTTGGTTATTCAGTCGTTGATTTTACAGATAATTTTAAAACACTCTTAAATATTTACACATACTATCGTTAAAATGTAAATATATATGTTTATACAACACATGTCTGGAATCGCCTATCAACGTTCAATTTGTTGTGGTGTTGCACGAACTCCGCGAACTACAGTAAACCCAGTGTTCTCAGTAACAGTTCTAGCCTCCGACATCAGGGTACTTGCTACCCAGCACTTCGCGACAACGACTGCCAGTGACCAACAGTGATCGTGAGCAGTATCGGAACAATAGCGCGCCTTATTGGTTTGTGTTGCAAGACGTTAGGACTACCGCGAAAGTAGTGTAAAGTAATATGTAGTGAACGCTGAGTAAAGCTTGAGTAAAAATTGTTGTGGGACGAAAAGAGAATAGATAAGTTAAACTGTCTACAAATATTTCTTCCTTTATACAATGAGAAAACCAATTTGTGTATTATTAAAAGGCAACTTACTGCACACATTTAAATCAACTCGAGGAAAAATGTATTCACATTCTACATAGTCGTTATTTTACTTATCCTACCGACTACATAACTTATGTACTGTGATAACAATTGGTAAGTGGTTTCCAAAAGTTTTCTTGTAAAAGTGCAAAACACGTTTACAATGTAACAAACTGTTCACTTTAACATTTCGTTTACAATAACGGCGTAGCCTTTAGTCTTGTTTACACCTCATACCTAAGTTTAAATAGTGGTAAATAGTGCACTTAATTTAAATTTTGTGTTATATTGCGTTTCCCTTCGTTCCGCTAAAATGTTAATTTTGCTGACAAAACGAGAAGAAAAATTATCGAAGCCAAGCAAATGTAACCGTATTTTTTTTTGTAGTCATAACTGTTTTGCATTGCGGAGTAAAATTTCCCTCGCGGGTCACAGTGGTGAAGTCCTCCCCTCCCCCCCCCCCAAAAAAAATTCTCCAACCCAACCAAGGCAAACCTGGTTCAATTCCCGGCGGGGTCGTCTGATTGTTAGCACGTGTGCCATCGATTGGTGGTTTTCGGGGGAGGGGGCTCTTGTTTTCTCGGCCTTGCATTCCGCCGCCGTTCCATCTCCATCTCATTTCACTCTCGCCGATGTTCAAAAATTTGCTGTTAGGCGGCGACCAAAATATCTGAACTTTTCAGCACCGATGATTAACTTTTTTTTTGGGAAGGGGGGGGGGGTGGTTTATAATTTTAATGTAGAGATAAAAATGCACTAGCAATTTACGTTGAATTTACTTTAGCCACCCCTTTACCAGGTAGTAAAAATTCACTGGTGAATTTGTGGAAGCTCAAAGGACTAAAAATTCACGGTAACAGATATCAAGAATTGTTTTATTTGCAAGATGGAGATTTTTGGACATTCGCAATTGCTATGCAGCAGATGTCTGCATGTTCTGTTTTTTTACTCTATTCCCTCTTGGTTATTTTTATTTATTTATTTATTTTTTTAACTCTTGGAATTTTCCAGTGTTGTATACATATATTTATTTTCTCGTCCACAGGTTGTTTTTTTTTTTTTTTTAAGTTTTTTTTTTTTTTTCGTGCTCAGTCCTGTTTTTTGCAAGACAGACTTCTGCATCGCAGTGGCGAGTGACCAAAAATCTCCATCTTGCCATTCACCCCCATTGCAATATTCATTCAAAGATCACGACTATTTTAGTATTTAAGTCTTCCTTGCCCAGTTGGATATTTGTGCTGTTAGTAGGTTATTATTTTCAAGAAATACCAGTTACATTAACAGCTATTTATACATTTTAAAAGACTAGAAATCAGAACAAAGGTACAAAAAATCTCAATAAATACATTAGCAAACATTATTCGCTTGTTAGAAGTATATTATCTTTACAATTTTTCCTAACAGAAGCTTGTTATAATCTGCAATATACTAAGCTCAGTGTGGTCTGGGCTTTCATAATCTGAATCCCCTTCCTGCCACATTCCGGTAACTGAAGGAGACACCGCACGAACTCAGAGGGGGACTCGCAAACA
This sequence comes from Dryococelus australis, assembly GCA_029891345.1. Classification (NCBI taxonomy): domain Eukaryota; kingdom Metazoa; phylum Arthropoda; class Insecta; order Phasmatodea; family Phasmatidae; genus Dryococelus; species Dryococelus australis. The sequence continues at coordinate 42,044,089 of CM056997.1, forward strand.
CATCTCTGGATATCTCTGTCACCTCAGGTTTAACAAACTTGCTCACATTTAACAGCTTTCCTCCTTCCATGTTGCCAAGCTAGCTTTGTCAGCACGCACCACTTCAACACGTTTAAGAAAGCCGACTGCCCCGTGGGAACTCGCCCGACAGACGGCAACATCCAACATGTTATTCCCTACGTGCGAAAAGTCCGGCTGACTCCGCTCGCCGGGAATCGAGCCCGGTTCGCCTTGGCGGGAGAGTATCGACAATCGCAAGGTTGTTGCAGGTTGCAATGTAAGCAGGCCTTGCTCACTTGTACATTATCGATGCACGCAGCAGTATACAGTAACCACCATGAAGTCTTGGGAAACTGAATGCGTTCCGACCACTCACAAGCGAGCAGCAAGGGACCCATAACATACATCCTGTGGCATCAGCTGCTGAGCTACGTTTCAGTGGTGGAAGTGTAAACTAGCAAGCAACAGGGTACAGCACAGAGATAACGCCAGCTTACCTTGCAACAGTTCACCACACGCCACTGTTTAACGGGCCTGTTCAGGCGCAGCAGCGGGTCTAACATTTCAGTTTGGGATGGAGAAAGAGGGAGGGGGACGGAAGTTTTCCCGTTGTACAGGCGAGGTTTAGATTCGTTGCATGAGAGGAAGGCACTGGTTAGTCATATAAAAAAAAAGCAAAATTAATTTTGTAGGCATAGAACAATCCGAAACCAAATTAAATAAATAAATTGGCCAAAAATCAAAACGCTACACTTTTGACAAGATCTTGAGACATGCAACGCACACTGTTTTCAGAATATTTTTATATTCAAGTATTCTTACAAATCAGCGGTTTAAATATCTGTGGTATAATTTATTTAAAATTTAAATAGGAGCAGTGATATTTCGCGAAAATATTTCGAGACAAGATACAGTTCAAATCACTGTGGGGTCGTCTAGCTTTCTTGACTGCCTGAAGCATGTCCTGGTCCGTGTTAATTGTTTGCCCACGAATCACGAAGGTAGAGTGTCAGAGTTACGAAATCCCGAGTGGCTCGGTCAAATGCGGTCATGACCCCAGCAGCCAAAGGATGTATGACTACAGTGATGTGTATATATATAGTATTGAAGTGTACTGAGTGCTCCGATTTATTCGCGAAAAATCAGTGGTCCTAGTTTTAAAACATTCACAGGACAGATGAATATTAACATAAGGTTTTTTTTTGTGTGTGTGAGTTTGGTGGGGAGGGGGGTTGTGAACCCCCTCTGTGTATAGGCTGTTCACGAGTAAAATGAGTACTTTTGAAAGCCCTGCTTAAGATCTACTTGTACACACGTTGTGTATGCTTCCGCCTTATGTAAAATTAACGCTGCCATGGGCCTCATCACTTTATTCATGCATCGGTCAAATGAAACCGTGAAATTATTAAGAAAGTAAATACTTTACAAATCTGCTCGTTTATACACTTCGAGGTATTGAAAAAAAAAGGAAAACAAAAGAAACATTTTTAAGATATCACAAATGGTTAGCAGCACTTTTTATTCGACGTTAAGATATGGAACTACTTTCCATTCATCGTTACCAACTTTACTGGGTGCATGTCCCTCAGTGCGCCCGTTAAAATATATACATGCAGGGGTAGAGACTTTTTTCTAAGGTTCATATCTAAAGTGCTCACTTTAACGCGAACAGCCTTTAAGCGCATGCTGAGGCGAGAGTGTTCTGTTAGCGAGGCGGACCCGCTGACGGGCTGGTGGCGCGGCGAGCTGTGGCGCGAGGACTCGAGGTACGCGGCGATGGTGGCCCGGGGCGTGGCTCGCCACCAGGACGTCATGGTGAGGCAGTTCGGGGTCCAGCTGGAGCTGCTCAGCAACGACAACGCCTTCCTCGGCTTCTACCCGCGCGTCTTCAGCCAGCGCACGCTCACCGCCAGGTCACTGATTCTCTCCCCCTCTTTCTAACGTCAACTGGCACACTCGTGTAGGCCGTTCACGGTCAAATGAGCACTTTCGAAAGCCCTGCTTAAGATCTACTTGTATGCACGCTGTGAATTATTCCACCTTATGTAAAATTAACATTGCTGTGGGAATCATCACTTTATTTATGCGTCGGTCTAGTGAAACTGTGAAATTATTAGAAAAGTTAACAGGTTATAAATCTGGTAATGTTTACATACTGAGGCGTTAAAGAAAACAGAAATCATAAGAAATAATTTAAAAGATCACAAATAATTACTTAACACTTTTTATTCTGTGTTAACATATGGAACTACTTTCCATCCATCGTTACCAACTTTGACGGGCGCACGTCTCTCAGTGCGCCCGATAAAACATACTCCGGCAGGGGCAGTGATTTTTTCTAAGGTAGGTTTCAAGAGTGCTCACTTAATCGTGAGCAAACTTTACCACAGAGCACGTAACCCATTCATAAACTGGGGCCGCGGTGGCCGAGCGGCTGGACTACCCGCCTCCCACCGAGGCGAATCGGGTTCGACTCCCGGCCGAGTCACCCCCGGATCTTCGCAAGTGGGAATCGTGCCGGACGATGCCGCTTCTCGGCGGGTTTTCTCGGGGATCTACCGTCCCCCCCCCCCCGCCCTTGCATTCCAGCGCCGTTCCATTCTCACCTTGTTTCACCCTCATCGGCTTTCAAGACCGCGATGTTAAGAGCGGCCCAAAAAAACTCAACCCAGTGAACACAATTTTGTACATTACGTACGTGTAGTTAAATTTTGGCCTGTGCTGCCTACTACGAAACTCACTGACCCATGATCTTACCTGTGGGTAAATTATTCGCAAACCATCTTACTGTTCTAGGTCATAACTGGTTCAATAACTGTATCCGAACATAACAGCTTACAGTCCACTGAGTCCCTGGCTGTGACGAGACAAGTGTTGTGTCGACTTAAGTACAGCACGCATAATAATTTTTTTTGTTTGAAACACCGGTAACCGCAAATTAAAGTGGGTCTGAAAGGGTTGATATTATAGAGGTGAAACAGTCGCTTATTTCACGAACTCCAGCGACAGACGCCAGCAAAATAACGTCACTATCCGCCAGGATGTCGGAACGTCGTTCGCTAACCAACGCCTGGTGACAGTCGCCAATAGAGAACCTTTCGCATCACGCAGTAGCCAATCAGCCCACTTCTAGACTTTTGCCCAGCCAACCAGAGAAGTGGTTCACCCACTCGCCCACATCAAAGGAACCGCCTCGCACATGTCGTCTCTGTGTAGGCCTAGTTACTTATTCTGTGTTTGTACGATGTGTCGACCACTCAGAGTGACACTTCAACTTTAAGAGCGTTCAAGAAGTTAAAATTATTTCCTACGTTTTTTAAGCCTACGATATACTTTTTCGTAGTGATATGAGATAGTAGTCTGAAAGAAATTTTTTCAATGGAACAAAATGTTAAATGGCCAATCGGGGAAAAGTTTGCTTCTGCCCTACTTTCCAGCCGAATGTTGTGATTTTTTTTAATGTGGTGCCCAGATATTGCTTAATTTGAAACCGCCTTCCCTGTTTATGTTAGATGGATGTTTTGATATTTCTATTGCCTCTCGGATATGTCTTTTCTTGTGTTTGGACATGTTTGATGTCAAACTCTGACGTGTTCCTTGACTCTGGCAATAACTTTCCTTCCAGTCTGCCTTGTGTATACCTTTCCACATGAGCAAAGAATCCTGTATGCATCTTCTAGTTGTTCTGCTGGGGTTCTGTCCTTTACTGAGACCAGAGAGTTTCCAATCTTGTTAACAGGTTTTAGTATTGTGTAGATATTGTTTTCCGGAAAGACGAGCCAGATGATTAGAGACTCCTTTGATGTAGTGAATGACAACTTTTTTGGGCAGCTTTAGGTTGTTAACGGTGCGTTGAAAACAATAAAACAAACAACAAAACAAAAACAACAAAAAACACTGTAGGCCTACTTCAGCTCAGTGTCTTGCATGCAGAAGCAATGAAAGTTTGAGAGCATGATAGCAACACCATTAGGCCTGAGCATTTCCCTTCTTCTATATTTAAAGGAAAAAACATGGCTTATGGTAGCAGAACAATTTTGGACATATTTTTACATTTGCCAGATTCCGGCCATAACTTCAGTGCAGAATTTTAACAAAGAATTTACACATCACATGATGTAGGGCAGAGTTAAACAAATTTCTCTTGGCTTATGAATTACTTGTTTTTTTTTTTTTTTAAAGATAATGCTATGTAAACACACGTGGTTCAAAAGTCGCACTCGCATCCAGGAACACAGACAAACTCTACTAACATTTTCTTTAAAGGTTCTCGTTGCTTTAAGGCGTAATTACGTTGGAGTTACTCATGCATGAAGAATGTTAATTCTAAAGTTCAATAGTTGCCAACTGCGAACGTAAACCATAATTTGAAGTGTTGATAAATACGACATATTGTGTAATACTGGTTAAATTTAACACCTGGAATAAGTTTGCGTAGTAAAACAGCAGCTTGATACGTCGTAGTTCTGAGCAACACCAGCCACCCTACACGCATTTTTCCTGAAAATAATATACATCGTCATGCTGTTTCTGTAAGAAGTTCCAGATGAGAAATACTAAACTCCCCCATGCAAAGATATGCCTTAAGCCTACGTGCGTGATCGTGATGTTGACGTGCGCACGTCTTGACGAAGCACGCGTACGTGGTTATATTAATGTTTGCAGGTTCCAGATGAACGACAGCAGCACACCTCACACGCAGTTCTTCCTCAAGCCTGTGTACATGGTGATGGCTCTGATGTCCCTGCTGGAGGACACTCAGCTATCGGTGACCATCAGCCCGCCAGACGACAGGCAAGTCACTCACTTTCTCTCGATTTCTACATGTAGCGCCTGACCGCGTGGAAGCGGTGTACGGTAAACTGAGCTCTTTTGAAACCCCTGCTTAAGATCTACTTGTATGCATATTGTATATTCTTCCACCGCATGTGAAATTGCTGTTGCTATGAGCCGGCTCACTTAGTTCATGCATCGGTTAAGAAAAACTATAAAGTTATTATAAAAGTAAATATTTCATAAATTTTCTCATTTTTACACCAATGCGCATTAAAAACACTGGAAGCAGAAGGAGTTAACCTGACATTTTAAATTTAACGTTAAGACATGGAATGACTATCCTTCCGTCGTTAAAGCCTGTTCACGATAAAGTGAGCACTTTTGCAGTCAACCTTAGAAAAAAGTTACCGCTCCTACCTGAATATATTTTAGCTGGCGCACTCAGTGACATGCGCCCAGTAAAGTTGGCAATGGTGGAGGGGATAGTAGTTCCATATATTAAAGTCAAATAGAAAGTGTTAGGTAACAATTTGTGATAACTTAAACTATTTATATCGCTGTCTGTTTTTTTTAAGTCGAAGTTAAAAAAATTTGCAGATTTTTAAAATACTTTCTTTTCTAATAATTCCAGATTTTCACTTGACCAGCGCATTAAGAAAGCGATGAGGCCTATGGCAATGATAATTTTACATAAGGCGGAAGCACACACGACGAGCATACAAATAGATCTTAAGCAGGGCTTTCAAATGTGCTCATTTTACCGTGAAGAGCCTATTTTACAGGACGCATGCCACCTTTTGTGCCCATTAATGTGTGTGCATATATATATAGTTACAATTTTTAGACTTTGATTTTCAAATGTGCTCGGATAACTCTATAACCGCTTACGAATAATCTTCTCTCTTAATTCCCCGCATTCAAAAAGTAGCCGCGATGGCCCAGCGGCTTGAGCGCTCGTCTCACGTCGATTGCCTACGGTGTCGCTTCCGTATCTTCGCAGGTGGAATCGCCGGACGATGGCGCTGGTCGGGGGCATTTCTCGGGGATCTCCCGCTTCCTCCGCCCATGCATCCCTTCGCTGCTCCATACTTATCTCGCACAATCCTCATTGGCTATGAATATCTCGATGTTAAAGCGGATTCCCGACCGCCATCGTGGACTTATCGATTTTTCACCAGTTTCTATTTCAGAAGGCGTATTGAAATTTCTCGCACGACGTATCCTGCACGAACAGCTTCCCAAACTTTATCGAACTGCCACAGCTTCGGTACATTTTTTTTTATTTTTTGCTGGTAACTGTCGAGGCGAAACGCGAGATTATTTCTTGCAAACGATTACAAAGGCGACGATATTAACAGTAATCAAGCAATATTTATCTTAGACAATGCACTAGGCAATGGCTCTGTGCCCTGTCGTTCCAAAAAAAAAAAAATACACAAAACTATATCTCCAGAGTATGGCAATCCATAAATCCAAGATGGTGGTTGGTAATCTGCCTTAAGAACTACCCATACCTCTACCCTCCACGCCGCTATCAAAAGTACCTAGCACCAATGTGCCATAATTTGACCTGCGCCTTCACAGCGTAAAGTAGTCTTAATTGAGATCGGTATGCCGTTACACAAAGTATACATATTAACGCTTCTTTGGGCTAGTATCGCTGGAGTTTTGTTTAGAAAAAATATTTGTAACCATATTGCTTAATCGACGAGCGAAAACAACTAGGACAGTTAAGTCATCTATTTACAGTGGGTATTGTGAAGCAGGCCTTGCGTACAAGATAATTTATTGTGTATGAACTTTGTTTATTCAGAATTGGTGCAAAAACTACTTTCTCTGCACAATAGTTGTTCTCACTGAATTGCGCAAAATTATTCCTAGCCAATTCGGTCAAATACAGTGTCTCTACCAATGCAAGTATTTGCAGTACGCGATAGCAAGAAATAATTGATGGCATACGCACCACGCCAAGTGATCGGCACGAAACTCGGATTTGTAAGATTTAGATTTTGTAGTCGTCCAATTTACAAAAGAATGCCGGTGAGGGTTTTTTTACTATGTGCAGCTCCTTTCGTCCGCCTCTTGGGTTGAGATCCACATCAGCGATTGTACACGAATGATGAATGCGTTAGTAAATTAGTTGTATCACAAGTAAGATTCTTAGTTTTTGCATTACCTTGAACACGAAGATTCCTAGGACAAAAACGGTATACCTGTTGCCATACTGCTTGGCATATTGGACTCATAAGCTTTCATTTTTCGTTAAAGCCTAAGTTTACAAATTTGATATCAGGTGGACGGTATGATGCGAGGACATGCATTATTAACGTTTGTCTTGTGTTCGTTTTCATAATACAATAGTTACAATCACGAAGAAGACAATAATTATTCGCACGTCATTCGTGTATTATGTAATTATATGTAAAAGAACACAAGTTACTCTCGATCAAGGGCGTATTCAGATTTCTTTTCTGGGAGGGTTGATGAGTATAAGTATTGTCAGTAGTAGTACATAGTTCACAAGTCACAGTGGAAGTATAGAAAAAGGAAAGGAGTATAGAAACTATGTGTGTCACGTGGGTAATAACAAATATATAAATATAATGTTTGACATTTTTATAAAAGGGTTTTAAAAAAATGTGTTTCATTTTGACGAGGGGGGGGGTGCAGCCCCCTCCCCCCTGGATACGCCACTGCTCTCGATATTTAAATTATGACGAAAACACATCATACCATACCATTCACACGGTGAGCCAAAAATAAAAATATTTTTTTGGCAGAAGCTGGAATGCATTATACGACGAAAATGTTATAAATCCAAGATTCCGTCATATCTAGGACCATGAACTTCATATGAGTACAGGGAGTCGTTCTATTTCCGGAACATAAAGTGAGAAATATAGGAAGCAGAGGCAGCGGGTCCTCGCGGCGATAAATCAAAGCAAAACGAGCTTGCGCAACATCAGCGGGCGGCCAGAACCATGCGCCGCCTTCGCTGCCAAGTTTTCTTCAGCCAGTGTCTTCAAACGTGTTTACTTGAGCACTGCCAACAAGACGTCCATGGCCGAGCTGCCCCGTCGCTCCACCCCCACTACAAAGCCTCCAGTGCGTGCCCCCCCCCCCCCCCGTTTCCACAGGGTCGTACAAAGCAAGACTCGTGATCGTCTGTCCAAAGAGTATGGAAGGGAAAAAGAGATTTCACTTCCAGGCTGAACTTCTTTGCTTATTACCTCTCTATGATTGGGCCACTAACGCTTCTCTTGCGACCAACATAAAAAAAAAACAAATCATTATTTTATCGTGGCTATTTTATAACATTATCGATAAAATATCATTTTAGAGGACATGGTAAGGATTTTTTTTAGCATTAATAATTGCCAAACTGATGTAATTTGATTGGTTTGTATTTTCTGTTTTTTTTTTTTGTCTGCAGGGCGGTGCCTTTATCCGAGATTCCCGGCAATCAGAAAAGTTAAGTTTCAATAACAATTTTGTTTGTTTTGACAGTTAACAGTAGCATTTGAATAAAAGAGACTGGTATTTAGGCAATGTGTGGATTATTATAGGAAATAATTGAAAATTCGTAACCAGAAAAACAATCCAAACTTAGATAGACTACCAGTCGAAACAAACAAAATTGGATTAGAAACTTACCTTTCTGAATTGGTGGGAAAGGTGAAGTATTTCACATGTGTGTTTTACTTCGAATTTTCACAGTGAGGAACTCAGCATCTTGTTACACATTTCTATTTAATTTTCCCCATTTCAAAATTGGAATTCAATTCAATGCGCGTACGAAGCTTATAAACAACTTTGTTAAGAACGCCAACTTTATGTAATAATTACTACATAGCGTGAGTACGATTAAAGTTGATTTGATCTTAAAAAAAAAAAAAACTCTGCTTTATCGCCAATCCGATGAATAAATTATTTTACAATTGGATGACTTTTCGATGTAGGTACAAAAGGAATTGTTAGTGCTCGATAAGAGCAGCGAAAGCCTTACGTAGCGACTCGGCACCTGCGTCTGCCGAAACGACTTCCAAGCATCGCAGCTCGCCTGCCCGCCTGCGCGCCGCTTCTGCTCCTACGGTAGACTGACCCCGTTTGAAAACCCTGCATAAGATATAGCTTTACGCGCGTTGTGTATCCTTCCACTACATGTACAATTAACAGTGACATGGGCCTCATCACTTTATTTGCGCGACGGTCGAGCGAAGCTGTGAAATTGTCAGAAAATTTAACGTTTTGCGAGATTGATCAGTTTTCAACCTATGAGCATCAGGGAAAAAACAATAAAAAAATAATTTCAATATTCACAAAGTTTATCAGAACTTTGATAAAGGCTGTTCGGGATAAAGTGAGCACTTTTGAAATTAACCTTTGAGAAATGGCTCTGCCCTTGACTGCGTATATTTTAACGGGTGCACTGAGTGACTTACGCCCAGTGAAGTTGGTAACGATCGATGAAAAGTAATTCCATGTCTTAAAGTCGAATAAAATGTGTTACGGTAGCAATTTCCGATAACTGAAATTATTTATTTCGCTTTCTGTTTTCTTAACGCACCGAAGTGTAAAACATGAGTAGATTTGTAAAAGTTTTACTTTTCTAACAACATCAAATTTTCACTTGAGCGACGCACGAATAAAGCGATGCCAATGTTAATTTTACATAAGGCGGAATAATACACAACGTGCATACAAGTAGATAGTACGCAGGGCTTTCAAAGGTGCTCATTTTATCGTGAACCATCTATACAAACGTTATGACATGGAACTACTTTTTCTCCTTCGCTATACGCTACTCACGATAACGTGAGCAATTTTGAAGGCCGTCTCATTTGGAATAATAGTCGATAAATATATTTTATTTTAGCCTTAGATGTTAACTTCCGAGTGCAGTGGAATATACGCGCTGTACGTATTACTTACATGGCAATATTTATTTAAAAAAGGTGGTTAAAGAATGAAAAACAATTGCTGAAAAAAAAGTAACTAAAGACTCAAAAGTGCTCACTTTATCGTGAACAGCGTATGCCAATTGTACTGGGTGCATGCCACCGAGTGAGCACGTTAAAATATATACAAGTGACAGTGGTATTTCTTAAAAGTTGATTTTGAAAGTAACCGTTAACAACCCATAACTACATATTGCTAAACATCAGGCAGGTTTCCAGAAATTGTGTTTGGAGAAGGTCAGTGTGATGCAGAGAGAAAGGCAGGAGAGGTGGAGGTGACAGAGAAGAGACATTGAAACTATGGAAGTTATAAATCGAAGAAATTTGCTAGATACATTATACTCAACTCTACACAAGTATATCTCAACAAGTGTTTTTTTTTTTTAATGAACCCGATTAATAACAATAAATACGAAAATGTTAAACGTTTTCCTTTAAAATTAATTTCGTCCCTATCTGACTGAAATTCTAAATAACTTTTCAGGTGTCTGCTCTTCTTCACACTTGCCAATCTTCAGTGTAGGACCTCCGTGGCCACTTCTAAGGAATACTCGCTTACTTATTTAAACACTGCACGATATAAAGTTTTTAAAAACAAAAAAGGATTTTTTTGTCAAAAATCTTAAATTATAATAATAACAATAGGTTTAGATAATTTCAAAAGAGAAATGGATGTGCTAAATGGGTGACGATCTAAGCTGCCGATCAATGAAAAATACACTAGTTGTACTTTCAGAATTTTATATATCACAAGTTTTATTTTAAGATAGTTACTTTTTCGTATAATCTTCTTCATGGTATATTTCCCCTTGGAAGGAGTCCGAACTACTAAACATCACTCGGTTTGGCGAGAGGAGGCGAGGATAGGAAGCGGGAGTTACGTACAGTATACCGAAACAAGCGAACGTCGTCACCAGAAATTCTGCTGCGATACAGATTACGTCTGCGTTAGTGGTAAGCAGTTAGCTCAACCTTGGTGGACTCTTTCGCCTGATGTCAGTTTCTGGGGGAAGGGACCATCTGTTGCTTATAGGCTGTTCACGCTAAAGTGATCACTTTTGAAAGCAACCTTCGGAAAAATTTCACTGTCTCAACCTGCGTATATTTTAATGGGCGCACTGATTTGCATGCGCCCAATTAAGTTGGTATCAACTGAAGGGATAGTAGTTCCACATTTTAAAGTCAAATTAAGACTGTAAGTAAATAGTTTTGAATGCTGAACTGATTTCTTTTACGTTCTGAAGTGTAGGCTGGGGCAAGTATGCACCACAATTTGAGCCAAATACGAACTTTGACACACACGCGCGCGCGCACACACACACACACACAAACACACACACACACACATACACACACACATACATACATATATATATATATATATATATATATATATATATATATATATATATATATATATATATATATATATATATTTCTCAATTCCCCGCCAGCTTAAAAAAAGAACTTCCTTGGAACACCAGCACAACTTGTGGTTGGAATTTTCCGTATGCTAAACTCTCAAATAAGTAATCTCGTTTTGTTCCGAACCTGAATAGAATAAATCTTACAAAAGGCTGTTCACGATAAAGTCAGCACATTTGAAATCAACTTTATAATATAGTCACCGCTCATGCTTGCATATATTTTAGCGGACGAACTGAGTGACATGAGCCCAGTTAAGTTGGTAACGGAGAATGGAAAATAGTTCCTTGTCTTAACGTCGAATAAAAAGTGTCACGTATCCATTTCTAATAACTTTTTTTTTTTATTATTTTTTTATTTTTTTATTTATGAAGCACCAAAGCGTAAAAATGAGCAGATTTGCAAAATATTTACGTTTGTTATGACTTCGTAGTTTTCCTTGAGGGGCGCAGAAATAAATGACCAGGCCCATGGCAATGTTTATTTTTACAAATGGTGGAAGAATGCTCTATGTGCATGCAAGTATATCATAATCAGGGCTTTTAAAAGTGCTCAGTTTATCTTGAACAGCTTTGACATTCCTTTTCATACAGACTGCACTGAGGTGACTGATCAGCAGGCAGGCATTTAGGAACGCTAACATGCAGTCAGTGGTCTCAGAGGCGAACATTCGTAAGTAGTACCAGCAATAGAGATACTTTTCGTCTGCTATGCCCGATGAGTGTGTTGCCACATCATTAGCAATGTATGAGTTTTCGTTGAAAAGATTAATTTCTAAAATGAAAGCACCTACGGACCATTAATTTCTTCGAATACCCGGCACATATCAGCAATATTACTGTTTCTCTGTTAGAATTATCGTTTACCACCGCCATTTTCGGTCGTGTGCTTCATCTGAGATTGCCTAAATCTACACACATCAGTGGTAACAGCAGCCTCTAGCAGTGGCGCGTGATGAACTGTTGCGAAGTAAGCTGGCGTTAGCTCTGTGCTGTACCCTGTTGCTTGCTGGTTTACACTCCCGCCACCGAAACGTAGCTCGACAGGTGACGCCACAGGACGCGTGTACTGGGTTCCTTGCAGCTCGCTTGTGAGTGGTCGGAACAGATCCAGTTTCCCTAGCCTGCACGGTGGTTACTGGCCCCTGCTGCGTGCAAAGAGGATGTACAGCAGTGAGCAAGCACCTGCTTACATTGCACAACACTTCACCGCACGCCACTGGCCTCGAGCTTAGACGCCAAAACACCTCTTGTTAGTGACTAATGGACAGTATTAGCAAACAAATGATCACACGCCAGTAATCTCTGCTGGTAAGGGTTAAAAAAAAAAAAAAAATTTAGCCTGTGTTTGAGCCGAGCGCCGAGAATGGCCATTACGTCCTTAGAATTACCTTGCCGGACAACAACCAGGCAGCACGAATGTGTTTGTCATGTACTGTCTTGCGCTTCGTGGTTCTGGATGCAATCTCAACCTTATGTCCTGACTTGGAACCGCGAGAAAAAAAAAAGGCGGGGGGGGGGGGAGGAGGTTATTTCTATTCAAGTCAAATTCTGCTGTGGTTCTTGATGAACTTCTGCATTTTTCATCGAAGTTCGTAAACATTGATTTCATAGAGTGTTGTATAAATCTACATAGAGGAAATAATAATGATTTTGTTACAGTAATCGCTTAAGGAGCCCGTCTGAATGGAGCCTGAACTGCTTTTCAGAATGTTTGAGATACACGCACACTCTCCCGTCGACTGTTTTCAAGACGCCACACATATTAGAAACATAATTTCAGAGCACTCCAGCGTAGCCATAAACGCCTCGAATACATAAACAAATATTCACAATTCACCAATAAAAACATAAAATCATATACTCACCCCGTAAGTACAATAGGTAGGGACAAGAGTTACTCGCGAAAATATTTATGGCCATGCTAGACTTCAGTATCCAAAACAACAACTTCTGTTAGTTACAGACCGCTTGTCTGCGTGAGAAGACATGCTCTTATTTGATTGGGCCAATCGTAGTAAAGTACTGCGATACTGAAAGTCCATGATTCGCGGACAGACACTTGAGGCACGTGGCATTTAAAACCATCCAATCACGAAAGTTCATATGAACTAAAGTGTATTGAAGTACAGCTGATCTTGAAATCTTTTCGCGGCAAACACCTGCCCCTATCCATAGGTACACGCAGCACGACGATAACACTGCACACCAAATTAGAGTCTTGCGCTTACTGGCGATGGCGCACTTGATGAGCCTAACAATGTAGTCCTTATCGCTCCCCCACTTCTGGAACTCAAACGTGGGAAATAGCTCCATGCGAGTGAGTGAAGAGATTTGGGCGGCCCTTAAGGGTAATGGTGCACGCAAAACGTATATTTATATAATTTTTGTCATAACTTGTTTTACAGCGGATTTTTCAAAACTTTTAGCTCGACAAGACGTAAATAACAATTTTGGACACCTTCTTACATTGTTACAAATTCACTGTGTTCGTTATTCTCGGAGCACTGATTGAATATAAGAAAACATCCCCCCCCCCCTTTTTCTTCCACCAGTGCTCCGAGAACAATGACGGGAGGTAATATCTAACAACGTATAAAGGGGTTGAATATTATTATTTGCGTCTTGTCGAGGCAAAAAATTTTGTCAAGCCCTTTGGAAAACGACTTATATCGAAAATCGGGTAAATATGTTGCTTTTTTTTATCCACCATTCCCCTTAACATCGAGGTCATGAGAGCCAATAATAGCTCGAGGCATGCGGCCACTTAAATACTGGCGTAGTAAAGGAATCTGCTTTTTTTCCCCTTAGCAATGGAGACTGTATCTTGCGGCTGTAGTTTGATTTTTGTACCGCCAAATTTTTGTTTTAATATGCTTTACCTCCCCCTCAACAACCGGAATAAAGTGCGGGAAAGTAAAATTAGCGTTAACCAGAATGTAGCTTTCTGAAGAAAATATTGTCGGGGACAATATTGCCATCAATTTGTATAAATATGTAAACATTAGTGTGTCGCGTTTTACAGCCAATTAATGTTTTACTGGCCGCCTGCGTTAAAATCCAAGTTTTCTCATTAAAGCAAAATATGTACTCGTGCCTGATTTTATTTTGTAGAAAGACCAGATAAACCAGATATTTTTGTTTGCGAGGAGCAAAAAACAACGTGCCTGCTGTAACAATTATTATTCACCCTGATCCGATGCGTTAAAGAAAATAAATGATGGCGTATGGTTTAAAACGCTTCATTGAGATCTGGCTTGTGCTGCCTCACAGCAGGAAAAGGAGGCATTTTACTCGCGGGATTTGTACGTGTGATGTTTTTTAGATGATTTCAAGATTTCAACATTCTGTACTTTTGTATTGCACAGTTGCATTTAAAATAGCCAATTTGGGGTGCACGCATTTTTTTTAAACAACCCCTGCCGATTTTTTTTTTTCCACAAAACAATCACTGCACAGAGAATTCAACAGATACTAGGTGGTCTCAGAAAGTTCCAAGACTAGCTAAGTTTATAAGAAAGTACTTACTATAAATATAGTTACAAACTATCGACTTCAAAATAGTTCCCTTGCACAGCAACACAGCGTTTCTAGAATTCCTTTCACTCGTGGAATTTGTCCTGGAGTCTTCTCCTCGAAGAGTGTCAAACACCCTCTGCGATTTTCGCTGGATCTTCGTGATTTCCACGCAGCGCTATAACGACGAAAGCGCGTTTGATACTCGGCTCCTCATGACACAGACGTACAGAACTGTTCTCTTTCGTTCTTCATTACAGAACAATTGCACGTTCCGCTTTAATCTCTGGATACCAAAACCCTTTAGTAAATACGTGTGATGTTTTCTTGGCAGTTCTTTTCTATTCATTACCCAGAGAATGAAAATGGCTACAATGAGTGTCCTTAGAATAATTACTGGGTACAAATAATTTTCTGCTTAGTACGGGTCCGTAGACCATAACTCTTGTGTTCACTGTTATGACATAAAATTACGCGATCACTGGTCGACTTGGTTAGACAAAACACCGCACGCCATTTCAGCGCTTTGAGCGCATAGACGTGAGAAATTTCATGCGCGTTTTATTGTCATCTGTAAGGTCGTGTTCGTTTCCCAATGTCGAAGTCAGTGACGTCAAACTGACTCACGCAAAGTTTTTGGTTCACGACTGCGACATCTGAAACCGAGCTTTGACAGGAGGCCACCACGAGACAGTAACTACAGTAAGAATAATATTATTTATTTAAAGGAATTTATTTGCGAGATGTCGCAGTATGGTATATTTACATGTATTACCATTGCAATTAAATTTGATTTATTGGTTTTATTTAGCGATCGATGTTTTCAAAGAAATTTACGATGCAGACTTATCAGACTTATATTTGAATTAGGCCTACAGTAAAAATGTGTAATATCATTAATTGAATAGGCAAAAAGTTAAGTTTCGAATCGAAGTGAAAATTTTGATCCTAGTTGGCTGAAGTATATTCTTAATGCTTCCACTACAATGTTGTAGTATCTGCACGCGGAAAAGCGTAAAAAAAAAAAAAAGGTCTAAGATATCTTATAAAGGGGCACAGGGTTGGACAAAAGTTTAAGATTGTACTTTTTTTTTTTTTTGCTGTGCAGCTCTTGTCGAGACACGGGAGCTAGGACAGCGTTGTTGCAGAGTACTTAAAGACTACAGAAGTGAGTCAGCCGTTTGTACCGCGAACTCTTACTGCATACGCCTTCACTGCCCAGAAGCATTTCGGAGCTCCGCCAATAATTATAGCCTCTTCGCGGTTTCTGCGCACTTTTTGAATCAAACCTTTGAAAAATCAACTCATGTATGACGTATTTTGTTATTTCCTAAATATGCCATGTATCACAAACAAATCTGTTGACATAAAACAACAATATTTTCCTTTAAATTAGAATTTCACCTTATATATTAATTAATAATTATAATATCTCATTTACAGTAGAAATTAATGAAAACGGTGAGAAAACATGTGCGTTGGTAGCGCATAGTAAGAAATAGCTCTCATTAAAAATATAAATACAACTAAGTGGGCACGAATTCGGTGCGTTGTCCTATGGTGGAATTTTGTAGACTTAGTTAAGCGTTGGTTGCAAGAGGCGGAGGAATATCCTGGAAGTAGGACTTTAGCAGGCCTTTAGAAAGGTGTGAAGTAACCGTGAATGTATTATAACTAAGGCCGCCTGTTTTTCGAAAAAATATCTGCGGGGAGGCTAGGCTACACTATTCTATGTACACACTTGCAGCCTTCCTTGCGCAATTGGCTGCTTGTCCTTGTGTGGACAGAGTCTCTTACATGAGTGAGCCAACCAGAGTTAAGTATCTCCGATACTGACCGTCCGTGATTCGTGGGTAGACAGATAAGACGCGAGACAATTCAAAAAATCCAATCACCAAAATGGTTCTGAACTAAAGTGTTTTGGAGAATAACTTGTCCTGAGATCTTTTCGCGAAAAACTCTAATTATAACCTTAAGCAGCACGCGGTATAGGCAGTTCACGGTAAAATGAGCACTTTTGAAAGTCCTGCTTAAGATCTACTTGTATACACGTTGTGTATTTCCTCGCTTTATGTAAAATTAACATTTCCATGGACCTCGTAACTTTATTCGTGCGTCAGTAAAATGAAACTCTGAAATTATTAAGAAAGTAAATACTTTACAAATCTGCTCATTTTTACACTTCGATACGTTACAAAAAAAACACAAAGCGAAAGAAATAACTTTTAGTTATCATAAACACTTTTTATTTGACGTTAGGATATGGAACTACTTCCCTTCCATTCTTACCAACTTTACTGTGCGAATGTCACTCAATGTGCGCCCATTAAAATATATGCATGCATAGGCAGTGATATTTTTCTAAGGTTCATTTCTAAATTGCTCACTTTATCGTGAATATCCTTTGCGAGTAATACACAACGCTCGTTGCCAGAGCCTCGTGTAGCCAAACAGTCACCTGCACCCAACGATGCTACCTCTAGCTCCCTTGACCTGCATCAATCCGCGTATGGTAGCGCCAGGGCTCAGCTTGTGATGGCGCCGACTGTAGACAAGCCATAATAGCTCTCCCTCCACCCCGAGCTGTTTTTGCATCACACGCTGGAAGCAGCTTCTAAAGCTGACATCCTGCTGGCTTACAATCCGAGCCATCACTGAGCGTGCTTCGTCGTGCAGGCAGCGTACCAGGCTCACTTTCCAGACGTCCCGGCCGACTGCGCTGTGGGAGTAGTTTTCTCACGGGATTCCCACGTGTTTCTTCATCTCGTTCCCGGGTTAACTTCAGTGAACGTGTGTCGATCCTGTGGGCCCGTCTTCGGAGCTGTTTTCCGCGTTTTAAGCCGAGAAACTCGGTAGCTATAAGGCCTACGCTAACCTGCGCATAAAGTGCCCCATAGCCTTTCCTAACTGTCTTACAGTATTCTCGTATTGATGAGTTTACGTATGGGGCTTTAAGCCGTGACTCTTATAATTTCATTAGTGAACATTTTAAAGCAAAGTTCAACGCAGGATTCTCATGCACTTTAAAATTTATCCAACCCGAATATTTCGAAGTGCAGTGCTTTGAAAAAGCAGTTTACTAGCTCTGGAGCGTTCCGAAATTGTGATTATAATGATTATAATGGGCTATATGTCATTAAAGTAGTCAACAGGCATAGCCTCAAGTCTTATTCTTTTCGTGGACCAGCACATCGAGCGAACGCCCGATAGTTTCTTAGAAAAAAAAAACGGCATATTTGACACTCAGTAAGGTAGTTCAGGCGACAGGCGGGGAGGGGAGGGGACAAAGTGAAGAGATTTTATTTGGGTTGCTCTAAACATCGATGTCTTGGGATCCGATGAGGGTGAAGTGATGTAGGTGAATATGGAGCAGCGACGGAATGCAAGGGAGATCCCTGAGAAAAATCCAACGACCAGCGGCATCGTCCGGCACGATTCCCACGTGCGACAGTCTGGGAGCAAGCCCGCCGGGAATCGAACCAGGTTAGCCTAGGTGGCAGGCTAGTAGTCTGACCACTGGACCATCGCGGACTTTGTGTGCGTTGGAACTTTAAGACATTACTTTTTGAGAACTGATTAGCCTACTGGCACAAGAGAAAAAGAAGGCGAGTGTAGAAATATTTGTCACTTCGAGCTATATCTCGCATTTAAGAACTAGAAGCACGGGAGCGATAAGGGCTTTATTGTAATGCGCATCAAGTGAAACATCGCCACTAAGCGCAAGGCTCAGAACTGGCGTGCAGAGTTCTTGTCGTGCAGCCTTCCAATGCGAATTTAAGTGTTAACCCTGCAATTTATTCGTGGAAAGTCTGTAGCGAGGTTCAGCGCGAATATAACTGAAATTATCGGGGGAAAAAAAACGAGGTGTGGCTGTGTTAGGAACACGGTCGTTTGTTTTGCGTGAATACGTCTACGTTGACGAGCTCGGACGCCATGATGTTTATTTTACGTTCCCGGCACCGCTTCACTCGATCATATGAGGTTTTATGGGTATCACTGGATTGCTTTTGAGGTGCTCTTTCCAGGCGTTTACGATTTATGTATTTCGAATTGGCTTTTGGACGTAGTATAGGCCGACACTGAGTAAAGTTTCCTTCATTTGTTTTCATTAAGCCCATACAATATCACCATAACCACGCCACACGAATGTTTTATAAACGCAATCGATTAACCTTGACGAGAGCTGTCGATTGAAACTTAAACGAGCTTCGTAGCTTCTAGTAGTCAAAAGTAATACTACGCGGAAGTTATGAGACGCGGCGAAACGAACTCAAAATTGCGCCCCCCCCCCCCCCAACTCATAACCCCCGCGAGATATTTCTCAGTCCTCACTCAACGTAACATATTCTTTGATCCTTTGGCAATCGAGTGGTGTAACTGAATTTTGAATGTAGACGATAGATTCGGAGCTGCAATGCCAAACTTTATCCCCCGATTTTGTTATCATCGGATTTTCTGGATTGCCTCCCACAATGGTCGCAAATATAAGATGTATTCGCGTCAGTTAAACATACTGTTAGGTAGTCATCTATGCGATTCCAAGCTATGATATGTTATTGTCCAACCACAGGGACTTAAGAACTCTGAGGCGAACCAGCCGCAGATGCCAGCAGGATTATGTCACCAGCCAGCAAAACGCTGGAATGCCGTCAGCCAATCAGCGCCTCGTAATCTGCTTTCCACCCAACAACCCAGTTAGTAAGGGACCTTCCGTAGCATGCAGTTGCCAATCGGACACAACGTTCAATCCCAGAGCCTCGTGCAGCCAATCGTTTAGAATGGGTACGCCCACAACGTAGGAACTACCACCCCATTTCGCCTCTGTGTACTTACTGATCTACTCTGAGGTTTGATCGTAAATTTTAATTCCGAAGATTAATGAAAAAATTAATTATATAGGGGATTTTTCAGATTTAAGGGGAGCCGCCGTGGCGTACTGGCTAGAGTGCTATTCTCACACGAATTCTAACTCAGTTCGATTACCAGTGGGGTTGCTCCCAGATTCTCGCGAGTGGGAATTGGTCTGCGGGTTTTCTCTGGTATCTCCCGTTACCATTGCCCTTGCATTCCGGTGCTGCTCCATACTCATATCGCTTCACCCTCACTGACTCTTAATCCCCCGATGTTAAGAGCAACCTACGCCTCTCTACTCTACATTGAAGTGGTAGGTAGGCTGGTTGGGTTTAACCTCTCGTCGACAACGAGGCCATTAGAAACCAACCACATAACCCACGCAGAGAGGCAGAAACAGGGGATGACAATACGGGCAGGTCCATGTGTGAAATGTGAAGTTGTAAGATTTTATAAGGGGCAGTTTTTTTGCAATGTCTTCCTTGCAACTTATCTGGAACGTGAAATAATTCTGATTCAGGCTGTTCACGGTAAAATGAGCACTTTCTAAAGCCCTGTTTAAGATGTACTTTCATACACGTCGTGTATTCTTTCCCCTCGTGTAAAATTAACATTGCCGTGTGCCTCATCACTTTATTCACTCGTCGTTCAAGTGACACTATGGTACTATTATTAAAAGTATACATACTACAGATTTGCTTATTCTTACTCTTGTATACATTAAAAAACAGAAAGTAAAATAAATAATTTCGGTGTTCACAAATTCTAACGTTTAACTTTAAATTCGACGTTAAGAAATGGAACTACTTTCCCTCCGGCGTTACCAACTTTACTAGGTACATTATACTCAGTGTACCCGTTAAACTATATGCAGGTTGGGGCAGTGATATTGTTGAAATATTGATTTCAAAAGTGCTCACTTTATCGTGAACGGCCTTTAATATGTAACGTTAAGATCCATACGGAATTCTGCCCGAAGGGATAACATGTGTTTAATTGCATTAGGTGATGAAAGGCCGGTTATATAGACTACGAGGTTGCTTGGCTTTGGATTGTGAAATGCTGGATTGTTGATTCGAGAAACCGTGGCAAACCGCAATCACGGTGGCCGGACCGGGAATCGAACCCGGCTCCTCCCCCCGAACGCGAGTACAGTGTGTTACCACTGCAACGCCTCGCCTCGATCACGTGACAGTTGTTCTCAGTGTTGTAAGAGGAAGGAGGGGGGCGGGCGGGCGGTGTCCGCAGGTTGAGCGTTCTGGCGACGAGGGGCGGCGCCGGGCGTCGCTGGAGCGTCGCGGCGCTGATGATTCTCTGCAACAACACCCAGGCTGACGATGTCGGACTCAACCTCTCCGTGTCCCTGCATCGCCTACCTTCCTCTGGTCAGTTGTCCTCACTCCTCACTAAAGGCCATTACCACAATTGAAAACTTTAACATTTGACTTTACGATTTGTATTCCGACATGTTGTTTCTTATGGAGCTTGACACAATGGAACTGTCGAAAGTAAAATCAGGCACTCTTGACTTTACGATTTCGAAAAGTTTAAATTTAAAATCAAATTCAAGCAGCCATTTTGCCGAGAATCTAACAGACGTTATGTGGAAAGTGCATTATTTTATCGTAGGGCGATTTTAATCTAAACAAAGCTAGTCTTAAATTAAATAAATTGCAAACCAATATAACACGAATTTACATGTTTTAGTAAAGTAAACAAATTATTTTTTGTTTTGGAATAAACTTTTAATATCAATTTTAAGCCTATTAAAAAGAGGTACGTAAAATGCATTCCTGGATAATATCAGAATGGTTTTCATTACAAGATACACATTTTTACGAAGCTCGCACAACTAACTGATATTCAACTGTCAGAACTCTTACAGTACAACTGTATTGTGTACTGGTGGTTTCGTCAGAGGAAAGGAAATGTAATGTCAAATGCTAAAGTTTTCTATTGTGTAAGAAGCATAAGAAAGCCCGATGTACCGTTAAGCAGGGTTTACAATTGAAGAATTAAGAGCGTCGAATTATGCGTGCGCTGAAGAACTGAGCTTCTCAGTGTACGGTACAGATCAGAAATTACCTCCACACTTGCGTTATACACACAATCGTGTACACTGGGTCAGAATGAGTTAAGCTTGAAAATAAGTAGTTATATTTTATATCGTTAGTAAAACTTGTGAAGCGATGACCAATAATAACAGAGCAGTCTTAGTTGTTGTCAGGAAAATATTATTTACAGTAATGCAAGTGTATAAAATATTAAAAGGCATGTGCACGCATCCGTTTATGATCATATGTGTTCACAAAAATTAGCTTAGCTGCTAAAAAATGCCTACTTCGAAGTATTCTCGACTTTTATATGATTGTGTTATACGGAGTTAAATTAGGGACAAAAGTAAACTGGGCAGACTTATCGCAAGTTTGCATTGCCTGTACTTAAGAATTACCAGGTGAATTGTGAATCGTAAATCTATAAGACGTAGTTCCGTGCGCGAGAACAGTGGTTTCCGCATAATACTAAACGCATAACGCTCCCCCCCCTTGTAATATCCCAACTTTTTACCCGGAACAATTTCCTATCTTGGGCATACAGTGCTTTTCTTGTCTGTTATTTTGAGCTCGGTGTCCCGTATTTTAAGATTAAACGCAAACATTAACCAAACGTAACAGTAAACATGTATTTTAAGGTAAAGAAAACACCAGTATAACATTTTCAAAGAAGTATTTATAAAAGTGTGTATCTATTTTGACTGTATTCAGCACATGCACGAGGATAGACCCAAAAATAACGAAAATTATTTTATTAAACAGCACGTATGTGACGGAACATTTTCACGTTAATCGCCTACAAAATATTGTCCATCAGACGTAATATTTCTGTCAATAACTTCTTCCCCGTTGTTAGGAAATACTTTTTAAACCTATCCGAAGTAACACTGTCCAGTGCCTCCAGAAATGTTGTTTCACCTCTTCAACGTTTTGAAAATGCCTTCGTTTCAGGTTTCTTATCAATTCTGGGACGAAAATATCTCGCAGGGAGCCAGGTCCGGTATATAGGGTGCGCAATACACACGTAATTTTGTTTGTAGCCAAAAACCTTCACCCAAATCCGACGCCTGGCATGCTGCAACTTACGAGGCAGATCTGCTCGGCTAGTTGCGTTAAAGACAGCCAAGGGGCCACCATTTTTCACTCCGTCTATCGGGCGGTGAGGCGCTATTCCCGACGTGCGCCACTAGGTGCCTGCACAAGACATCTGTCTGATTCAGTTGACGAAGCCAACCCTGTAGACACTGGATAGGAGTAGTAAACAGAATGCTTAATTTATTCCCGATTTGTTTAATTACCCAGTCCAATATCAGCAATATAAAACTGAAAATTATTTCACTTAATGTAAATAATCTGCTTACCGTAACGTTAAATGACTGTTTTTCAACGGAATTTAAAATAAAAATATAGTAATATTTATTCAATTGTAGTAACAGAAGTACAGTGATTTATATAAATCCCCATTTCTTTTTACGATGTTGGTGGTGATGTGAACATTACATTCTCTTGCGGTCGTGCATTGTTCTTGATGTGAGCTAGATATTATTTTAACAACGATTTCGCATTGTGTACCGAAACATGACAGCTCACAGTAGCCGCTTATTTTTGGATGTAATTCTACATATTTTAGATGTGAATATTGACCACATTTTAATTTAAATGGGTGGAATGAGACAATTCAAATGTTATACAGAAAACGGGCCACGTTTAGTGGTGCCAACCCGTAAACACATTTTCCGACGTGAATACGTCTTTAAATTTGCGACCACAGTGGGAGACAATCCAGAAAATCCGGTGACAACAAAATTGGGGGCTACAGTTTGGCATTGGAGCTCCGAATCTATCGTGTACATTCAAAATTCAATTACACCACTCGATTGCCAAAGGAACAAAGAATGTGTTACGTTGAGTGAGGACTGCGAAGCATCGCGTGTGGCAGGACGAGAAAGAGGGGGGGGGGGGGCGATCGCCTCAATTTGGAGTTCGTTTCGCCGCGTCTCATAACTTCCGCGTAGTATAACTTTTGACCAGGGGAAACTACGACGATCGTTTCAGTTTCAATCGACAGCTCTCGTCAAGATCAATCGATTGCATGTATAAAAATATTTGTGTGTGTGGTTATGGTGAAATTGTATGAGTTTAATGTTAAAAAAATTAAAAAAATTTCACAAAATTTCGACCTATACTCCGCCAAAAAACCAAGTCGAAATACAGAAATCGTATGTGGTTGGAAAGACCATCTCAAAAGCAATCCAGTGATACCCATAAAACCCCCATATGATCGAGTGAAGCAGTGTCGGGAACGTGAATTAAACATCGAGACGTCCGAGCGCGCCAACGTAGACGTATTCGAGTAACACAAACGGCCGTGTCCCCAACACAGCCACACCCAATCTTTCTCTATGCTGAGTCACATGGGAGACTCCTTGGTGTTAACATGGTACGCCTTGGACACAGGCTATACACCGCCTACTAATGCCCTCCACACTGAGGATATGAGTCGTCTAGTTGGTGATACGTTTACAGAACTTACAATAAAAAACTGATGGGGTTTGTTATACATGCTTAGTTATTTAATTTTTTTATATATATTTTCTACGTCAGGAGCAGTAAAAGGATTCAGCGACAGTAATATTATCACATTATTTATTACATTACTACACGGTACACCAGAACTAGTTGCTACTGGAAATTTGGTGTACTTGGCT
Organism: Dryococelus australis; assembly: GCA_029891345.1. Lineage (NCBI taxonomy): Eukaryota > Metazoa > Arthropoda > Insecta > Phasmatodea > Phasmatidae > Dryococelus > Dryococelus australis. The sequence continues at coordinate 42,068,376 of CM056997.1, forward strand.
CATACAGAGGGGAACTTTGCATCACCCGATGTGATTTCGTTTAATTTTCCAGAGAAATGTCGAAGAGTAGCTGGTTATTTCAGGACTTAAATTTAATACACCCAAGTAAAAAATACTAATCTACCCCTGCAAGAGCAAATTATCTCCGTACAGTGGCATGCGTGTAAGTTTCGCCACAGAATAATATTACTGAAATACCATTTTAGTTCTAGGTATAAGAGCGGTTTCCAGTCGAGCACTTCGCCTGATTGTACAACATGCAGAACTTATTAAAAAGTTGTACACACGCTACAAAAACTGTCAGAAAATTAATATTTATGTTGCATATGAAAGAAGGAGGCATTTATTTTGTTACACTATAAAATATTTTGCTATAATATATTTATTTTAATGTCTTCAAAACCAATAAATGTCAGTTCATTTTCAATTAAAATCAAAGTACATTTTTCAAGGAAACATTCAAGTAGGGAAATTTTACTTAATAGCTAATCACTATGACAGTGATAAAGTAAATATTTGCTCTAATGCTAACTAATATTTTAAATAATTCATTTTGTATACATTTATTTAAATTATAACACTACGTTACTGATATAACTAGTGAGCCTACTTTCCTTTACGAGGGTGCAAAAGGTTTTTAATGAAGTTCATAAAAACTTAGATGGTAAGCAGACGTCGAGTTCACGTTGACAGCAATATCATTAGAGATTGAAACTGAAGCATATGCAACAGTAGCGAGAAAATTACATTACGGAAATAGGATTCGGGGGGCATCGTCTTCGGATGTAATCAGTCTAATGTTTCGGTAGATGGAGTTTACTAACCTGAAATACTAACAGAGCTCTTCACTCTGAAAATAAGGGTTTGAAACACATAATTCGTGTAAGTTTGCATTGACTTCAGCACCGCTATACTTGTGTGAAGAATTTGGTGGAAATTGGTTTATTGGTTCCCAAGATAGTGCATTATTTTATTTACCCATCTGGCACTGTCGTACTAACGTTCTAAAAAAGAAGCACTGTACATGGCACTTGTAATATGTACTGACAGCATACAAAGTTTTATTTAATTTGGTTTAATTTTTTAATAGATAAGACAAACTTATCTAAATTATTTACATGGCCGTCATTTTAAAAGTCAATGCCTGGTGAAATTAAATCATGTAAATTCACATGGCTTCTGTAGTACCACTGGGGCACGAAATTTGGCGTAAGTTTCGGAAATATGGCAGGCATGTTCCATTGTATCACCCGGCACTATCTTTCGAAAAGTTCGGCAAAAGAGGATCTCTGTACCCATAGTTGATGTTTCTAATGAATACCGTGAACATACAAATGTTTAGTTTGATTTTGTTGAATTCTCTAACATATGTAACATATTTATATAAATTAATTATATAAATTCCTTTGAAAAATATATCTGCCCTACAGAATACATGTGAGGTTACGTGGCTTACCGTAGCACTATTTGCTTGTAAAATTGGGTTGGAATCGGATGATTGGTCCCCGAGATATGGTATAAAACTTAAATATTTCCCATGATGTTACATGAAAAGTTGTATTTATTCATGAGGCACTCTCTTACAAAATGGCGTACGAACGTGGCTATATGTTTACAAATACAATGCCTGAACTATAATATACTTTGGTCATACCAGGTTCGGTTAAAATGGACAGAACTCTATAGTAAATACAACAAATAAACCTTACATATTTACATGGCCGCCATTTTGGAAATAAACGCCGTATACATTTGAATGGTATACGTTCATATAACCTACCATAGAGTAATGACTTGCGAGATTTGGCAATAATTGGTTAATTGGTCGAGTGGTTTTAAAAATATGACGTAAAACCTTTCATTTTTTGTGTAGTAATATATTTTAAAATGGCGCACTACTAACAATATCCATTTCTAGATCCAACACGTACATGATGCACTCTCAATATACAAGATTTGGCTTGAATCGGTTAAATGATTCCTGAAATATGGCATTTCGCCATAAATTTAAACGGTCGCTATTGTGAAACCAGCCATCTAACGTGGTTGAAAACTACAGAAGTCAGATGTCCTTACTATGCACTATATGTGTACCGAGTTTGGTGAAATTCGGTCCATGCGTTCAAAAGTTTAGCCCCTCCTCCTTCCCCGTGGACGTAGTAGTAGTTACACACACACACACACGCACGCACACGCACGCACGCACACACACACACACACACACACATATATATATATATATATATAGTTCACGGTTTATTGAGCCCTTTCGAAATCAACCTTAGTAGCTGGCAGTTGGTAACAGCGAGGACGCACAGTAGTGCCATGTCTTAATGCATACTTAAAAGTGTTAGGTTAACATTTGTCAACACTGAAATAATTTACTGCGCTTCCTGTCTTTTTTAATGCATACAAGTTTAAGAACTACCGAATTTACAAAATATGTATTTGTCTAACTATTTCAGAGTTTTATTTAACCAACGCACGAATAAAGTACTCGGGCACGCGGCAACGTTAACTTTACATTTAGCGGAAGTATACTCAATGTATACGCAAATAGATCTTCAGCCGGACTTTAAAAAATTCTCACCTCACAGTGAACAGCATTTACTAACACACACAGACACGCAGACAGATAATTGATCTCATAAGCTGGTTCTTCCTTCTGGAAGTAGGCTAAAAGCTATTACTTTCGTGGCTAAAATTAATGTGCATAAAGTTAACCATAAAAAAAATTGTAAACATTATTACTAAATTTTCAATACATAAAATCAGATAATTCATTATGGTAGTCTTAACTGATAAAAGATTTCTCCTTTACACTTTTTCTTTTTGCAAAATATGTTGTCCGAACCATCTATGATGGAAATGTGCTTAAAATTTTAATTAAAATGAACTATTTTTAAATGTTTGTATAAAATATTTAAATAAATAAATTATAGCAGCAAATTTTATAATTTTAGAAAAAAAAAAATCTTTCTTATTCAACATGAATTTGTGCGTGTTGTACAGTCGTGTTTAAGCAGTTCATCTGAAGCCATTCTCCTCGTGCTAGTAAGAGGTAGTAGCAACTACTGTACACTGCGCAGGCGCGAGATACCTGCTGCTGCAGCTGGAGTCGGACACCGGCCCCGCCCACGTGTGGAGATCAGCTGGCTCCCCGCGCTTCCCCTCCAAGCATCTCAGGCGGCGGATGAGGGCAGCTCAGGTCAGTCACCGTGGACTACGTGGATCAGGTCAACCCCTAGACACTGGAAAGGAGTACACAGAATGCTCAATTTATTTCCGATTCGATTTTGTCTAATTGCCCAGTTCAATACCGGCAATATAAAAACAGAAAATTATTTGACCTATTTGTAATAATGCAAAAAAAAAAACTGCTTATCATTTTATGAATATTTTTCAACGGAATTGAAAATAAAAATATAGTTATATTGATTCATATGTAGATATTGAAGCACAATGATTTATATAAATCCACATTTATTTTTACGATGTTGGTGGTGATGTGAGCATTACATTCTCGTTGATGTGAGCTAGTTAAGTGTTTTAGCAACGATTTGGTGTTGTGTACTGACACTTCACAGCTCACAGTGGCAGTTTTTTTTAAATGTAATTCTACATATTTTAGATATGAATATTGAACACGTTTTTATTAAAATGGGTGGAATTAGACAATTGGAATGTTATGCAGAAAACTGCTTACGTGTAGTAGTGCCAACCTGTGAACACGATTTTTTTGTTTTGACATTGGCACATTTAGCGTTCTGCTGCTTGGCCTTGAGTGACGTCTCTGGTACTAGTATGCACGTTGTATCATGTCATCACTTCAGACAAGGCACACTGAGAGCCTTATTACACAGGATTAGTGCGGGGCAGGAGGTACAAACCTGGGGGAGGGGGGACTAGGTACCCAATAATAAACTGAAAAGGGATCCATGAGCTTGGTCTGACGTTGGTCAAGTTCTGCAACTCAAGAAAACAAAATTAAAAAGAACATGGGACTCATTCTCGTCTTCTGTGTTTGTCATAAACACTGGCTCAAGACTTGCCTCCACAACTATCAAAACCAAGTATCCGAACGGCGAAGCGCATGTTTGTCTGCATTTCATTCTTCATTAGACCGGTATTTTTTCGCAAAATAATTATTTTGTTTAACTTGAAGCTATTTCAGTTGTATCGACACTTGTTAACAAGATGTGTTTTAACCTTTCAAAACACGTATTTACGCAAACATTTAGCTAGCCTTAGTGCAAGTCACGTGGTTTTTACAGAGTTCTAACGGAAAATAAAACAGTTGAATGATAGGGTTGGATAATTAGTTACTGCACAGCTGATGTGTGCTCCCTGCCTCATATTCCATGTGATAAAATTATTTTTTTTTTTCGGACATACGCCACTGCAGAGTTATGTTGCCATAGTAAAACTCAGAGGATGGCATTAACCCATTCAGACCCAGTGTACACAACTGTGTACATTAAGCACGCGCAGGTCATTTTAGGTCTGTACTGCACGCTGTGAAACTCAACGACATATTATCTTAACTGTGGGTAAATTATTCGCAAACCATCTTACTGGTCTAGATCATAACATACAGACATACAGACTTCAACTCATTGGCTCTGACAACGAAACACGTGTTATTTTAGGTTTTCAACACGCGAAACCGTAAATTAAAGTGGGCCTGAAAGGGTTAACAAACGTAGACGACAACAAACCAAAAATAGCTGCTGTCAACAGACATTAAAAAAGTAGAATTAATCCCGGAAGGAATGAAGTCAAAATATCCGGACGGGTATCAGACAAACGTGCATCAAAGAAGAGACAATATTCACAAATACACGTTCGCCAAACTTCAGACCGACAAGACCAAGACAGCGCAGAGGAATGAACGAGGCGAAGACAAGTATGTAAGCTCAAAACCTGACGACGAAATGAAGTCAGCACAGAAGAACACGCTCAGTTTTCTTGGCAGACCAGTAGCGACGTTTCGGGGACTGGCATCTGTTCCCGTGATCAGGTAAACTGGATCCCGTCATAGACTAAAGATGAGGTAGATCGATCTCGCTGGCTGCGCACAAGCAATATCCTGCCCACAAGCAATGTCAGTGTCCCACCCTGAGTTAATAGTGTTTACGCCTTCCTGGTTACAAAACTATAATACGTCCCAGATAATAGTGTTTGTGTGCGTGTATTGAACGACAGCCGTTTTGGAGCACGTGAACCGATATTTTATTTTTGTAGACAGATCTATCCGAGTAATATATACGAACGATATTACCAGAGTATGCATATAAAAGTAAAATATCCTTCGAGAAGGTACACAATGAATAAAAAACGTACCCAACTGCATTCCAAGACTTCTAAACCAGTAATTACATAATATAAATGATAACTCCGTGGCACTTGGTAGGAAAGTAGAATTTGGAAATAACTTTAATGAACACCTCCTGTTCTGGTAGGCGGTGAATTTTTTTATCCGGTTTATTGCAGTGAATAGTACCTTGTCGTATAAACTTATACTGAAAAAAATTAAATAATTGTATTGGTTATTGGAAAATAGTTGGCAAGTATGGCACAAACTATAATATTACTGTTGGCACTGTAGTTACTTACCATGAACAAAAAAAAACTGTTTTTATCAATTCTTAAACTATGTTGTAATTCGTGATAAAATAACAGATCTGCAGTAACTAAAACCAATTTCGGTGTACTGTGCCTTATATTTCGTAAAGATATAACTCGTAAAATCTTCGTACAATTGTTGGGAGTTAATTCTGATGGCAAAAAGATACGCTGCATTAGGTACGGTGCTTACAGCACATAAAAATACCAGAAAAGATGAGAAGTTATTAGTGTGAGGGAGGAAGAAGAATTTGATTCTGTTCCTGAGAGATTAAGATTACTCTCTAAACCTGAAACAGTGAGAATTAAGCCACATCAGTGAAAACTGTGAAAATCGAGCAAATGATAATCAGTGTCTGATAACTAATTAATATAATGTCTGAATGTCACTGATTGATTAGTGATTCCCACTGAATGTCGATAATTCAAATGCCGCCAGTCAACAGTAGCTTATGAACTGACTTTCAGTGAACGTTATTTCACTGATTAATATAACTGATGTGTGCTTAGAAAGTACGTGTACAGCCAGAAAACGCGATATGGAAGGTATACATTTTCGAAATGTTAGGATAAATATAATTTTTTTAACCTGTCCACTTTTATAACAGGAAGCCAAACTGGAAACAGTTTATTACACGATTAAAATAATTTAAGCTTTCAATTCGGAAGATACAGTCATCCCGAACTTACCCGCGCGTCTACAGCCAACACCTCATGGCCCTAATGTAACACCTCAGCAACCGTCCCCATAGAATATAAAATATGTCGACAGACACTAAATCTGAATCAGTGAGAATTGCCCAATCAGTCAAACGTATCTGACTGATAGGTCAGTCACTTTAGTGAATTTAACTGTTAAACCAGTGAAAAAACGCCATATTTCCTTCACTGATTGATTCAGTGACATTTCCCTCTAATTCGTCAGTCATTTTTTTCACTGTTTACTATGTGGTTTATTTTTTTGCGGATGGACCACTGAAACATATCAGCTACTTCCTCTCCATCTCTAATTATTTTTGACTGATATAAGCTATCGACCAAAAAGAAATTGGGCACCTGTCCACGATGTTTGCTCGGTGGTTGTCCCCCGTTAGAATCTCGTAGGGCTACTTCTTGCGGCTATAACAGCAGCCACCCTGTCTGGCATGTTCTCTACGAGTGTTTGCAGGACATCCACTGGGATTCGTAGCCATTCCTCTTGCAAGCATTCCATGAGTTGAGCAATGGATTTTGGCCGCGCCTGACGAGCCCTCACCCGGCGATCCAATTCGTCCCAAAGATGTTCTATAAGATTGAGGTCGGGGCTCTGGGCGGGCCAGTCCAATCGGCGAACATTGTTGTCGGCGTATCACTGTATAGTAGCCCTTGAAATATGGCACCTGGCATTGTCATCCTGGAAGTAACACGGGTCCATTCCGTAAAAACACCCCAACGTTGGAAGCATTTAATTATCCAGAATGTTACAATAGGCCTCTGTGTTCATACTACCAAGGACAAACACCAGCGGTCCTAAGCCTAAGGCTGTGAAACAGCCCCACACCATCACTCCACCACCACCGAATTTCCTAGTTGGCACTATACACACCGGCAGAAGCCGTTCCCCAGGTAGACGCCACACTCATACACGTCCATCGGGCCGGAATAATGTAAACCTCGACTCTTCACTCCACAGAACCAATTTCCGCTGCTCCAGTGTCCAGTTGCGACGGTCCACACACCACCTGCATCACCGAGCTTTATTGCTGGTCGTGATATGGGGCTTATGTGCAGCTGCTCTTCCGAAATATCCAAGTCGGTGGGTCTCTGTACGCAATGTTCCAATTGAAACCGATACTCCTGTTGCTGCACGAAACTCCTGTCGGATGGTAACCATGGGTAGTGCCCTATTTTTTACAATTTCAGGTTTCAGGGTTCTGCGATTTCTGTCGGTCGAGATTGGAGGTCGCACAGAGCGTGCAGCATTGGCACAATACCCATCGACCTTCCACTTACGCAGGACGAATGCGACCATTTATTTGGGCCTGTTTACCTTCCGTACAATCGCCCGGCTAGACAGCCCACTGAGATGGCAGCCCACAATCACGCCCTTATCGAAGTCCGATAGCTCTGTACCTCTTGTCATCTCCTTGTCAACTGATTCTACACCGGCCTGCAGTGTATGGCGGCCATACAAGTCAACTGACGTACTTAATTACCTATCTTCACGGGTGCCCAGTTACTTTTTGGTCGATAGTGTATAAGTGAAACTGCGTTTAGAAATGGCCTTCGAACATCGTTTAAAAATGGCAGTTAAATAACGTGTAATAACAACGAATAAACGAATAAAACTAAAACTAAATACTTCTGAAATGAGTTTCGTCTTTCAAAACTCAATTTTACGAGGTAATATTAACACACAGCCTTTCACTTCGATTCCATGTAATCATCTCAGCGCTCTGTTTGGAGGTTTAAACTCCATATAATGTGGTGAAGAGAGTGCACTCATATATACTATTCGTTTTAACAATCCTAACGGTACCAACCAAACCAAACACGAAAAGTATGAGTATACAACTTCAAACTACACAATTTTGCAGCTGAATTATAAGACATATATTTTCCTTTCAAAATTAAAATTTGGCGTAGTAGCTCAGTTGGCAACGCAGAGGCCTAGGGTTGAAAGATGCTCGAGTTCAATCCTGGGCGCCTGCGGAGCTTTTTTTGCATTTTTAAATTACGGCAAATTGCGCAATATAAATAGTAAACCATCGTAAATATGTTTATTTCACGTAATTATTTGGCTACATTCAATAAAATCAATATTTAATTCGTCACCGCAGTCGGCCATCAATTATTCAATCAGTGAAATTGGTTCACGTCACTAATTCCATTAGTGAAATTTTTTCACTGAAACAATCAGTGGAGCCATTTTCACTGATTACAGTAGTTGAATTTCACTTCAAATCAGTGGTTTCTCACTGATTCGAATTTAGAGTGGAGAGAAGACCGAAGAAATATTTGACAAAAAGACAGGAGAAATAAAAAGGGCGCATTCCTGGCCACCGACGAACTTATACGCTGTTTACAGATATGCGTTAATTGGAAGTAGTGTGCAATTCGTCTCTCAATCAGCCTGTCGGTACAAACAGGGGATTTAAAAAGGTAAAGAAACACTCAAATTATGTCTTGGGAAGATGAATAGGCAAGTCTATGTTCTGCGATAAGATTTTCTGCTCAAAATATTTTTGAGTGATATGTTGAACACTTAAGAGGAGTACGATTCGAAATGCGTAACGATCCGAAAAAAATAACCAAGTTACAGGGATTATTTGGCAGCACGGAACAAGGAAGCTGGGAAGAACATAATTCCTGACTTTCTTAAATAATATTTAACGGTTTCATATATTCATAGATTGTACATGTTTATTCAATAACTTCAAAATAAACGTTTGAAAAAATTCTGCCCCGAACATTTTTATTTTCAGTTAAACTTATTGAATTACGTACTGTTGTAGGCTATTCACGGTAAAGTTAGTACTTTTTCAAAGCCCTCATATTTGGAATAACCTCAATAAATATATTTTATTGTAGCCTTAAAAGTTAACATTCGAATCCGGTAAGATATATAAACTGTGTTTGTTACTTATATGGCAAATATTTATTTTGAAATGTGGTTTAAGGATTAAATATGGCTGAAAGGAAAAAGTAAGTAGGGCCTCAAAAGTGCTCACTATACCGCGAATAGCGTATACATCGGCAGTATATTAGAAAACATGTTGTTGTGTCTTAAATGTATTGAATGTGTGAAAAGTGTAACGTTAAAGCTTAAATTTGTAATGGGTGACTTTTTTTATTTTATACACATCGAAAAAGCCTCGCTATAATCGGGACAAATTCTTTGTTTCCAATAATTCGGCTGTGCCACATATCAACGCGCATGTATACTAGTCAGTTTTCACAGCAACTATAGCTCCTACATGAGGAGGAAGGGTAGCCAGACGGAAGGATGGACGATAGATTCAGCTTCCAGAAGTGTGCATGCAGTAAGGCGGGACCAAAGGCCCATCTACGATCGCGTTGACACGCAACGTTAAACGCTAAACGTCGCCATAAGAAAACTGGTATATCTACAATTGACGTTAACAAGGAATAAAAAAAAAGGAATGTAAGTGTATATATACAAATATTTGTGTTTGTGTTTGAAATTTAAAAAGAACCTTTTGTAAAAAAAAAGAGATTTCGCAAATTTAATAGTTACACTCAATTATTTTTCAGTGCATTTTGCCTTTTGTAAATTGATTTCGGAATAATTAACGAATTAAATACGTACCTCGATAGTAGTGCTACATGTTCCCAACCGTTTGTAACATTTGCTTTCATTTGTTTGCGACGTCTTGAAATCTGATTGGCTGGCGTAAAACGCAAAACGCAAAGACTTGAAAGTTGGCCAACTTCTACCGGGTTGCGTTTTACGTCTAGCGTCATGTCAACGTTTAACGTCGGTTGTAGCCAGAGCGTATACGAATCAGGGATTCAAGACTTATTGTCTCGCGTTATTCTAGCGTCAACGCGATTGTAGACGGGACTTAAGCCGTGGCAGTTACAGAGGAGTTGTGTTGTGTGCAGGGCCCCGTGGAGGTGGCTAGCGGCGAGGCACAGGCTTGCCTGGAGCTGAGAGTGCAGCTGTCTCTGCCTGGAGTGGCGCTGCTGCAGCTGTGCTCCATGCCGACCCTGCCGCCTTCACAGGTAAAACTTGCTGTCTTCGCACTGCCAATTCAGGTTTGTGCGTGTGTGTGTATATATATATACACACACACACACACAGGATGATTCTCAATTAGACACACAAACTTCGCGAGGTTACCTTTTATAAATCCATATTGATTCTTTTAGGTAGATAGCGTATTTTATAAATATATAAAAAGGCTTCTCTTTTTAAGATAGAGATAAAAACAGATACTTCAATTACTGCTGACCATGTGACTTCGACAGCTGAGATTCAGGCACAAGTGAGCGCGTGGTTGGGCTTCACTAAGTGTGATAAATAAGTACTAGAGATTTTTAAAAGATACATTCTAAAAGGCGCTTCTTAACAGAAATAAATTATTTTCATAATAATCAATATAAACTAACGGAAGACACAATTAATAAATTAATTTCAATAGTACACAATAGCAATAATAGTTTTGTAATAGGTATAAGTCTAGATATAACAATGGCATTCCCCTCTCTTCCAAAAAACATAATTAAAAATACAATTAATCAATTAAATATAAATAACAATTTTAAAAACATATTAAATAATTATTTAGAAAACAGATATGCAATAATAAAACTGAGTAATAAAACAATAAAATACAAAGTAGATAGCGGTTGTCCGCAGGGTTCGGTCCTAGGACCAACACTGTGGAACCTTTGTTTTAATGATCTTCTAAACTTACCTCAACACATTAGAATTAATAAGTTAGCATATGCGGATGACTGGTTAATAATAATAATACAAGGTAACAATAGAAGAGAATAGAAGAAGTAGGGCATAATGAAATAATACAAACATAACAATAGTTAGAGAAAACAGATCTAAAATTTGATATAGACAAAACTAAAATTATTACTTTAAAAGGCACTTTACATAAAATACCACCACACATAAAATACCAAAATAAACCAATAGTAACAGTAAAAGAACACAAATATTTAGGTATCATACTGGACACTAAACTTACATTCTTGTCGCACATTAAATATATTGCAACTAAAGCTAGAAATGTATTCTTCAATCTTAAGAAAATAATGGGAACAGACTGGGGATTAAAATTAAATAATTGGTTATTTTTATATGAAACAATATTTTTACCAATAGTTCTGTACGCAGCTAGTAGTTGGGAACTAAAATTAAACAATAACTATTTTTAAAAAATCCTTAGAGCACAACAATGTAAAGTTTTAGTCATATGCACTAAAAAATACAGAACAATATCTTTTGATGCTGTTATGACTATAGCTAAACAATTACCATTAGAAATGGCAGCAATTAGCTGGATAAAAATTTATAAATTTCGAAAAAACAACGAAATAACGTGTAACAATATAAATATAGAAAAAATTGAAAGAAACAATGCAGTATTCTGTTCTTATAATGATGAAATGCTAACTGTAGAAAAATTGAAACAAAAATATTAAACAAAACGATTTCAAACCTTGCAGGAAGAATATAATGAATTTGAAACTGGACAATTTTTAAAAACATGTATTTCAAATATCGAAGATTGGTATACATCTAAAGATAAGTATAACCTTAAAGTATTCGAATACTTATCAGGACACAAGCAAACAAATAGTTATTTATTTAGAATAAATAAAGAAAACACAGATATTTGTCAATGTGGGGAAATACAGACAACAGAACACCTCTTTAATTGTCAACTATATACACAAGAGAGAAATTTATTACAGCAAAAAATACTTAGGTATGGTGAAGACTGGCCTTAAAGAGATAAAAAAAAAATTTATAAACAACCTTTCCACAGAGCAATCACATATTTCATTAAGACAACAGATGAATACCTACAAATATTATATACAGATATAAAGTCAGATTGACCTGTGTGTCTCGGCTCTTTAGGTTTAAGTATATGTTTTGTGTATTGTGTTTTATTTCCACAACTAAATTTTAAATATAGGAACTGTTTCATTTGTAGTTACAAATGGTGTGTAAAACACAAATGTTATGTTTGTTTTGTCCTCAGTTATTGTTTTGTAATGGGTATTCAAAATGTTCTTTTTTATAAGAAATTTATTTAAAATATGTTTGGTTACATAATAAATTAATAATGTAATGCTTTATTTTGTTATTGTATTGTATTTCGTTTTTTGAAAACAGAAAACAGGGCGACCACCTCGTGGTTCCCCATGGACTGGGCACAAAGCTCCGTCCTCCTCCGCGACCGGAAGGGAAAGCTGCAGATTCTGAAGGGGTAATTGTCCTAGCAGTCTCCGTAGTTGGACTTGATGGGTGTGGAGGGGGGGGGGGGAACACGGAAATAGTTTTAGAAAAATTAAGAAGGGGACAATGGGGTCCTCTGGGTTGCGCATGTAGCTGCAGCCGCGGCAGATGGTGGCCCTTGCGTTCCGGCCGGGATCCGGCTAGTTTGCTGGTGGGCCGGCTGGTTGGTGCGTTTGTGGGGGGGGGGGGGGAGGAGTGGCTCGGGAGAAATAACCAGTCCCTGGCCCTGGTCATTCGTCATGGTGGACTGGTAAGACGTCCGGGTGCCGGATATCTCCCAGAAAGCCACGGCGAAGAGTTGGGGAGGAGGAAGGCTCGCCAATCTCTGTTCACAGAGATTCGGTAGAGACATTTGCTAGTAGTTTCGAAAATAGTTAAAACAAAAATCACCGGTGCCTGAACGAACAGCCGCCCTCCTGAACGCACAACATCGGATTTCAGGACCCATTATAATCCCATACAAACGATAGTATCCCATTTATATGTTAACCCATCAATCATCATCCCAATACCCTATGTAGTAATGTTCTCTTGGCAGTGGTCTCTCAATCATTTTAATTATATCAAAAATGTATTTTCTTTCATATCTCTTGAAAAAAAATTATTTTCAAAAATGGTAGATAGGTTTAAATTAGTAATAAATTATTGAATAAATTCCTTCAAAATTAAACCCTCTCCCTCCAAATAAAACATCATTTAAATTTAATTTAACTCATTATGTAACATGGTTCACGACTTTTAATTGGGTTCAATGTGGGGAGGGTGGGATCGGAAAAGAAGTCCAACGACCCTCTTATAGGCTACTACACGATATAACGTTATATGAATAACGTTATATAGGAAGTACGTTAATCAACTTTAATTTTTAAAATATAATAGAGTTCAGTTATGGCCAATGGACGATCAAATTTGTAATTTCTTTATTGTTGTTGTTGTTGTTGTTGTTGTTGTCAAACGATGTAGAATTTTATAGAGAACAAACAACGTACATACATACCTAAAAACTTTGATTATATTATATGTATACATAGGACATCCGCGCGCGCGCACACACACACATATGTATGTATGTATATATATATATATATATATATAATATATATATATATATATATATATATATATATATATATATATCCTCATCCCTAGGCTTATGTGTGTAGGTGCGAAGTCTCCGTGGCTTGAACGTGACTCGAGGCGAGGTACTGCTCATGTGGAGCGACCAATCTCAGCACACCAGGTGAGTACCTTCTCAAGTTCTCTGCTCCATTCAATTACGCTGATCATTTGTAACGCGGCAAGTTGTCTGGCGCCCTTCGTATGTCAATATTTCCATGTCTGCTCGCAGGAAGATATTTTTGTGCCCCGCGACCGTTGCAAGAAGCGCCTTTTAGAATGTATCTTTTAAAGATCGCTAGTACTTATTTATCACACTTAGTGAAGCCCAACCACGCGCTCACTTGTGCCTGAATCTCAGCTGTCGAAGTCACATGGTCAGCAGTAATTGAAGTATCTGTTTTTATCTCTATCTTAAAAAGAGAAGCCTTTTTATATATTGATAAAATACGCTATCTACCTAAAAGTAATTGGGCACCTGTCCACAGTGTTTGCTCGGTGGTTGTCACCCCGTTAGGATCTCGTAGGGCCACCTCTTGCGGCTATAACAGCAGCCACCCTGTCTGGCATGCTCTCTACGAGTGTTTGCAGAGCATCCACGGAGATTTGTCACCATTCGTCTTGCAACCATTCCATGAGTTGAGCAATGGATTTTGGCCACGCCTGACGAGCCCTCACCCGGCGATCCAATTCGTCCCAAAGATGTTCTATAGGGTGAGGTCGGGGCTCTGGGCGGGCCAGTCCAATCGGCGAACAGTGCTGTCGGCGTATCACTGCATAGTAGCCCTTGAAACATGGCAGCTGGCATTGTCATCCTGGAAGTAACACGGGTCCATTCCGTAAAAACGCCACAATGTTGGGAGCATTTCATTATCCAGAATGTTACAATAGGCCTCTGTGTTCATGCTACCACGGACAAACACCAGCTGTCCTACGCCGAAGGCTGTGAAACACAAGTCAACTGACGTACTGAATTACCTATCTTAAAGGGTGCCCAGTTACTTTTCGGTAGATAGTGTACTTTTAGCTACGATATTTATATTTCATCATATTACATTAGAAATTGGTTGGAAAAGGTAAACAAACATTTCAAATACCATGTTTGCATAAAGAGTGATATAATCTCAGTCGCTTTCCACGTCGTTTTTGAAGGTCGTATTAACAGAAAATCAGCCCAGTGTTGTTGGGACACAGAACAGCTACTGCGCAACTCGGACACGCACGCTACCACTTTTTCCTCTACTGTTAAAACATCATTAGGACAGACTTCAAGCACTAGTACTTTCTTGTTAAAGGCTGTTCACGATAAAGTGAGCATTTCGAAGTCAACCTATAAAAAATGTCACTGCTCCTGCCTGCATATATTTTTAGGGACGCACTGAGTGACATGCGCCCGATAAAGTTGGTAATGATGGATGGAAAGTAGTTCCATATGACAACGTTGAATAAAAGTGTTAGGTTACCATTTGTGTTAATTAAAATTATTTCTTACACTTTCCGTTTTGTTTAACTCCTCAGTGTGTAAAAATTATCAGATTTATAAAAAAAAAAAAAAATTCTAATAATTTCGCAGTTTCACTTGACCGACGCATGAATAAAGTGATGCGAACCATGGCAATGTTAATTTCACACAAGGCGGAAGAATATACAACGTACATACAAGTAGATCTTAAGCAGGACTTTCAAAAGTGCTAATTTTACCGTGAACAGCCTATATTTTTGCGACTGGACCACTGGTTCCTCTCTGAAACTCCCTGCAAGAATATGAACCAATCATACACACAGAATCGGCTATGAAGACCTCGCTGTTAAGAGCCGCCTAAAAATCTCGTCACTCACTCACTCACTCACATGTAGAAAGAGACTGAGCGAATCACGAAGAACCTAATATTGATGTTGAATCTTTCATCATGAAGGCATCAGCCAACGAAGCGATGACAAAGCCTGGGGTGTATACAGAAATGTGAAGTTCAGCCTAACCACCAAATGAAGTAGCGAAATTCCCAGGCATCTACTGATAACCTAGGCCATTACTCTGGATATTAGTTTAAGAATGTACATCACTCATTAACTTCATGCGCACCTATATTTGCCTGGAATGGGGATGGAAACTACCCAGCTACATCCTAGAAATGCGGCGCTTGGTATCAGCGTGTGGTAAAAACCAAAAGCTAAAACGCAGTGATTCACGACTGGTACATACCGCAGCATTAGCGGTAACTGGTATCGTAACTTTGCGCACCGCAGGACGGTTTATTCGGTTCACGTGTGCTGTTGGGCTGCCCACCTGTAGCAGGTATTTAAATAGCCGCATAAACCACAACCACTTTTTTTTTGTTTGTGGTGCATGAACTTATTTCAGAATAAAAATTAAGAAATTGACTTACTGTTCATATGAAATTCGCGCTAAAAAGAAACGAAAAATAATTACTGAGTAACATTATTTTTTCCATTAAGAAAAGTAGATAGTTAAATATGCTATACGCGGTTCGCAGTTAGTTCACACTTTCTGAATCAAGCCTTTGAAAAATCATCCCATATATGACGTGTTTCGTTGTTTAGTAAATGTCTCACGTATCACAAGCGTTTTATATTTCTGTGAACATAGGCGCGTCTTATTTCTAGTTAAATTAAACTTTTACTTACATTTTACCTCGAAATTTTAATATTTCATTTATAATTAATATGAATAAAACAGAGAGCGATTATGTGTTTTGGCAGTACTTAGTAAGAAATAGTATTTATTCAAAAATATTATTAAAGTGACTGCACACAAATGCGGTGTGTAGTTCCTTTGATGCAATTTCGTGATTTAGTTCAGCTGTACGCGCGGTGCGGAGGAAAGCCTGGAAGTAGAACTTCAGCAGGCTTCGGAAAAGTCGGAAGTAACCATGGATGGACGATAGTAATTTCTCATCGACTTGCATCTCTCACGCGGCAAACCAGAGATGCTCCAAGGTCGCAAATTCTCTCGCTCGTTTCTGTGGCACCGAACGGGACTCGCTCATTCATGCGATCCTAACTCGTGCGCAACGTTGGTCCGTGCATCCGAGGTTCATGTTTGTCCACATATCCCTATGTATAGGTCATGTAAATACGACTCCGGTAGGCGATATCAAGGTCGCAAATTCTCTCGCTCGTTTCTGTGGCACCGAACGGGACTCGCTCATTCATGCGATCCTAACTCGTGCGCAACGTTGGTCCGTGCATCCGAGGTTCATGTTTGTCCACATATCCCTATGTATAGGTCATGTAAATACGACTCCGGTAGGCGATATCAAGGTCGCAAATTCTCTCGCTCGTTTCTGTGGCACCGAACGGGACTCGCTCATTCATGCGATCCTAACTCGTGCGCAACGTTGGTCCGTGCATCCGAGGTTCATGTTTGTCCACATATCCCTATGTATAGGTCATGTAAATACGACTCCGGTAGGCGATATCAAGGTCGCAAATTCTCTCGCTCGTTTCTGTGGCACCGAACGGGACTCGCTCATTCATGCGATCCTAACTCGTGCGCAACGTTGGTCCGTGCATCCGAGGTTCATGTTTGTCCACATATCCCTATGTATAGGTCATGTAAATACGACTCCGGTAGGCGATATCAAGGTCGCAAATTCTCTCGCTCGTTTCTGTGGCACCGAACGGGACTCGCTCATTCATGCGATCCTAACTCATGCGCAACGTTGGTCCGTACATCCGAGGTTCATGGTTGTCCATATATCCCTATGTATAGGTCATGTAAATACGACTCCGGTAGGCGATAACAGCCGACGTAACACGTAGTTAATAAGTGAAATAACATTTCCTACATAACTATATACTTATCTTTCGAGGCAGATAGAACTATCGAACCAAAGCGATATAGGTAAATCACTGAGTCAGAACTGTTACATATGAAGTTTCTTAGCGCCGGTCATATTTAAAACAGTATATATCACAACACGTGTTTATTGACATGGAAGAAAATAAAATCGTCCACACGCTCAGGCAATATGTGGCACCGTCTGTTGGTAATATGTTTCTGCTTTGTTAAAAGAAACGTTCGCTCGTCACGCTGGTTACAGGTATGCAAAGAAGTCTGCACGCCAGCTTTCTGTTATTTTTTTTCTACTGCTTCGAAATGTAAAAATAACCAGAGTTGTAAAATAATAATTTTTCTAATAATTTCGGAATTTCACTTGACCGACGCATTAATAAAGTGATGGAGCTCATGACAATGTTAATTTTACATAAGGCGGAAGACTACACAATGGGCATACAAGTATATCTTATGCAGGTATTTCAGAAGTGCTCGTTTTGCCGTGAATAGCCTGTATATACTTCACGTATGCTGGAATGCATATGGTATGAATACTGAGACACACAGTAAATGTATATGATTGTAGCAATGTCCCCAAGTTTCATTTATTCTTTTTATTTCTTGCATACATTTCTGTAAAAGTCATCCGGATTAGAAGTTAAATTTCCTTTTTTCTCTCGTCTGAGGGAAGCTGGTGGAATTAAGCAATACCATGATCGTCATCAGTTGGTGAATTACTAACGGAAAATTTTGCATTTTATAAGTTATCTTCATTTTAATTTGGAGTTTTATTTTGTAAGAGAAAACACATTCGTTCTTTCCAATCTCCCGTAGCACGTAAATGCGTTGTGTTCAGTTATATTTATCCCGCTTGAAAGTAGTTCCTGAAAATTTATCGTTAGTGTAGAACTGTGGGCCTATTACTGCAATATTGCACGTTTTTGTGCAAAGCCGTTATGAGATCACGCTGATGTGAGTCTACGCCTTACTCAATAGTGGCTGATGAATCATTTGCATTCAGACCTCACTTCCATTTAAACTATAATCTGATCGGTTGTTTTTTTCTTTCAATTTTATACTTTTTTAAGCAACGCGTTTAAAAAAACAATTCTGGACTAATAGTAACCAAATCCCGTCTATAAAACGGTCAGTTAAACTATCTCTTGAAAAATGTAATTTATTGTCTTAGTTACACGTGCATTACATAATTATATTTACTAAGTAGGGCTCTGTATACTGTTAATGCTGTTAAACACTGCCTGAAACATTGAACTGTGAAACTGCAGATGATTTCGTTTATGGAACTTGGCATATGAATTTCTGAAAACATACTTTATAGTGACGCCATTTCTTTTTCTCTTTCGGGAGGACCGATAAGCGTCGTATTTAGACAACTGTTGATCTTTCAATTTATATTCTGCACGATTTTTTACAGTTTGGCAGTAAATTATAAGAATATTTCTCACCGTAACCATAAGTAAATTTGAAGAAAATTGTTTTATTTTGATGAGAATTTAATTTAAACATAAACATTTTCAATATTTTAGATTTTTTAAAGTAGAATTGCAATTAACTTAGAAATTATTTTCAAATCTCAGATAGTATTTCAGTTGCGTGCGAGTTGTAAAATGGACAGAATTAATTTTCCTAGTTGAGCTACTAGCAGAGTTTTAATTCAGTTTATTTGCATTAACACAAGATTACTCTTTAAAAAACTGTTGTAAGATGAGTATTTTTGAAGACGTATGAACTAAGCTTTATTTACCGCAGCTTTGATTCATTTTTAATGCCAGCGCGTTATTTTCTTATTAATGCTTAATGCAGTTTTAGTTATTAATAAAGATCGCATAGAATATTCACACACACACACAAGAGAAACAATCCTTCAACGTCTTCGCTCTTGCCTAGTTCGTAGAAAACTTGCTGACAAAGTGGCAATTAGTGCGTCTGTACTGGCTGCCAAAACTTCAGTTTCGGAAACCTGACTTCCGAAAGAGAGGTTTCGCTGACATGTTTGTACCCCAATCAGAGACTCGGTTGGGAGAAACTTGGGTTTCGTTCGTTTTTAATTGCTTGAAATAGTTGCGATCACAATATATACTAGGAATTTTAGAATAATATGTCGAAATTCAAACCGCAGTCTATATGGACTAATATCAACAAAAATCCTTATATTACAATGTTTAGAAAATTCATCTTTAATTTTTTAATTTAATATCAAGTTAGGCATAACAACGTGGTTACATACCACGAAGGCGAACGGAATTGGCGTGATCTTCTACATGTAAGAATTTCGTTTCCATAGGTAATATGATACTATTACAATTAATTTATTTATAAAAAAACGCATATATTCACCATGTTTTAGTTAAGTTTACATTTAAATGTATCACAGTCCACAAAGTATCAATAAATTTAGTTTAGTCTACACGTTTATTCCTTAAGTATAGGCCTATAGTTATTCATTTATGTGTATATAACAAAACATGTGTATGTGTCTAGAATGAAGCCATCCCCGCAGTTTTATTTGCGCATCTGCATCAAAACAAACATGGTGACGACCTGGGACTAGGTAAATTAGCACGGACGATTCTAGAAATGTTTTGCTACATGCAAAAATTTCCCGCGCCTCCACCTTCAACTATATATCACAAATCGTCCTATAACTACATCGCATTCTCTTACAACGATTTTGTAATAGCAACTTTGGAACCAGATTATGCATTATTTAATTATTTTTAAACACTTAGAAAACATTTAGATTCAGGTAATATAATAATATTAGAATAAGTTACAGTTCGTTTTATAAATAATTATTTTTTAAATTATAATAAATTCATTGTATGTGTTGAAACAATTTTATTGTACTCATATGCCAAAAGTTAAAAATTGACTTTAAGGTCAATAAAATATTGCGATAAAATATAATGGCCAAGATATTTTATTTCAGCTTCCTCGGATCGAATAAAGTTGCTGGGCCTACGGAATAGTGAATGGTATCTGTTTGAAAGTTAAACCAATATTGATTTCAATTATTTCCCTTATATACAAAGCTCCATGCAGCAGCATTTTTCTCATTGGCCTTAATACGTCCCTGTAAGTTAGTATTTAGTAAGTTTCGTTACTTACTATAGTCGTTTCCTAACTCGTCATATGGTAATTTGGGGTATTGGAAAATTATGGTGTTGAATTCGAACGACACTGCGCAGCACTCCTACTGTTCACTTTAGGAACTGCATTACTCATTATTTCGAAATTTCTTTGTTACTAAAAAAAAAAAATAATGATAATTTAGAAGTACTTTCTCTCGGAAAATTATAAAATAGTTTAATTCATTCGTTAAGACGTGAAATAAGACGCAAACGATATTAGGCAATTTTTCGGGCGTGTTTGAGGATTTAGCGTGCAACTATAGAGCAGTAACTTTCGACCCAAAATCCCAAAATATTCAGAGTATAAATTTGGACACGTGGTTGATTAGGAAATGAAATAGTGGCCTTGTAGCGGTTTCGGATATGGCTTGTAAACTAAAAATTAAACAACCAAATACTTTACCATTTTAGTATTCTAAATCAGATCACGTGACAATTTAGTACAAGTAAAATAATTTCTAGACACAAATAAAATAACGCATCACGTATGTCATTTATTGGTGTTATTATTAAATAACTGGCCTTATTTTTTTTTGTAACGCAGGTGTGCACTGACGTACGAGGTGGACTTCTCACAGCAGGTGGCGCCGCCACACTACCGTCGGCTCAACCATAGGCACCTATACTTGCTGTCGTACCACTACGCCGCGCCACTATCGCCATATCAAGGCGCAACAGGCAAGTATATGTGTGTGTATCTACGTATCTTTGCAAGTAAGTGCGACCACCGATATGTACTTAGTGATGGGTTAATTGCATAATTTTGTGATTCGAATGATTCGATAAACATTATTTTTTAATCGAATAAATAATCTGTAAAAATAGTCGATTGCCTTGTTCTAATCCATACATCAAATTGACCGCAAATACTGTATATTTTTATAAATTTGTTTAAATCTATTCGCACCAAAAAATGTTCTTTTTATTTTTAATAATTTCTGCTACTTTAAAAATTTGTTATTTCAAAATTATGTTTTATAATTTTTAGTAAATGTGAAACGTGTAGATGTTTGCAATGTTTTGTTTAAGTTTAAACAGCTGGAAAATCGTGAATAAACGAATTGTTTTTAAATAATCGATAAATCAATAATAATTAAATAATCGAATAATCGATTATTTTCCAAGTGATTATACCATCACTAATTACTATACTACGCTAAGGTCACGCAATGCGCGAAATCCGAAACATAAAATGAAGAACAGAATTCGAACTACGTAATATATTTTGATTGACAATATATGTAAATAGTGCATAAATAATTGTTCGGCCTGTACTTTTCAATTTAAGAATAGCCAACTTTTTGCAAAAAATAGCGATAAATCACAAAATCGGTCAATTCGTCAAAATGATTGCTTTTAAAATTAATTTGTAATAATATTTACAACTCAGTGATATTGAAATTTATATAACAATCTCTATGTAAAAAAAATGATTTTCTGACAAGAATGTTTTAACAAGAGCTTCAGCGAAATAAAAATTATTACATTTTTTTAATTATATTACTATAAAGTTGTACATAATAAATTTTTTACAGATTTTAAAATAATTTTTTGCTAATGTACTAATTTTGTGGTTTAAAAAAACAGTCTATATGTTTGAAAACTGTATATTTTATTTACTAGATAGGCCTACTGGTGTATGTGATGGTTTCATAAATTCAAAAATATAGTAACTAGAATACACCCCACCAGAATATATTTACTAGTTCAAATTCAGTTCTCGATTTTATCCATCCGAAATTCAGGCACAGCCAATTTATAACCCATTAGTCGCTCATGCGTCCTCGGCTGAAGCCCCGGCTACAATCGCCGTAAGAATTAACAATAAAAAATTGTATATGGGACCAGCTACAACACGACAAAATGGCGTAATATGGCGGCCTGCTCGCTGTAGCGGCATTAGGAGGATTGAATATTTTCAATTATTTTACGCCGAGTCCTACGCCGGCCAATCACGAGACATTTCCAACCACGAGGTTCAATGCAGAGAAAGCTTATAACAAGAACATAGTTATTAAACGAATCTTGCTGTACAGTTCAGATTTCCGTTTATTTAAACAGTCAACGCAATTATTAACATGTATACCACACTTTAAATATCCCGAAACACGATTCCCGCGAAACTTTTTTAATCACAAGTATATAAACAAAAATAAATATCAGGTTAGCCAACACACTGTTTGAAAATATCCTCGATAAATGTACAGCCTGTTTTTTTGTTTAATGCTCGTTTCTCATTAGTCGTGTAACAGTTTTCTTTCTGCGGTTGTAGCCAGTTCATTTTCATACCTCCACGGTAACGCCACTGTTATTTTGTCACGGGAACGCTACGGTGATTGTAGCCCAGGCTTAATTCTGGATCTACGTAAACGTCGAACGCGTGTGTTCACTCAAATCTTTTGTGGCAGTTTTTGTTTTAATTTGTTAAACGAATGGATTAGAGAGCGATCGCCAGTTTGGCATTTTTGGCCACAAATAAAACTGCTCACACAACAACGTTTTCCAGTTGCATATGCAGAATTTGCTGCATGAAGTATGTGAATCTGCATGTGATGTTCTGGGGCGAATCACGCGTCATTTGTGATCACATTATTTGAATTGCCAATGACGTCACGAATATCTACGATTAATGTAGGCCTACAAGTTGTCGAAAAACCACTGTCTCAATCAGCTTTATCAGCTGACCGATAATTGACGAAGTATCGCTATTTGTCTGAATGGAAATGAAAAGGTCGTGGACGACAGTTTCAATTAGCCTAATTTTAAATAACCAACAAATACCCCATATGTAACACCAGTTCAGAACTACTATGTACGTTTCATTGTTCCTCGTATATTTACGCCACACTGCACTTAAAAAGAAATGGCGAACTATTGGATAAATGCAGCGCCGGTACTCAAATTTTTGAGTAAAGCCATTATTAAAAAAATTTCATATTTAAAAACTTTCTTCACAAAATAATGCTACGAGTTATGAAAATCATGCCCTACTTGATAGCGAATATTTATTCCAAAACCACCAGAATGGTTTTTGACGTGAATACGTCTTTAAATTTGCAACCATAGTGGGAGGCAATCCAGAAAATCCGATGGTGATAAAACCGGAGGATACAGTTTGGCATTGCAGCTCCGAATCTATTGTCTACATTCAAAATTCAATTACACCATTCGACTGCCAACGGCACAAATAATGTGTTACGTTGAGTGAGGACTGTGACGCATCACGCGTGGCTTGACGCGTTGGAGGGATGGGAAGGGGAGGGGGCATTTTGAGTTCGTTTCGCCGCGTCTCATAACTTCCACGTAGTATAACTTTTGACGAGGAGAAACTACGACGCTCGTTTGAGTTTCAATCGACAGCTATCGTCAAGATCAATCGATTGCGTGTATAAAACTTTTGTGCGGCGTGGTTATGGTGAAATTGTATGCGTTTAATATAAGATATTAAGAAACCTTCACACAATTTCGGCCTATACTCGTCAAAAAGCCAAGTCGAAATGTAGAAATGGTTTACGGTTGTAAAGAGCATCTCAAACGCAATCCAGTGATACCCATAAAACCCCATATGATCGAGTGAAGCGGCGCCGGGAACATAACATAAACATCAAGGCTTCCGAGCGCGTCAACGTACATGTATTCACGCAATACAAACGGCCGTGTCCCCAACACAGCCGAATCCAATGTGTTTTTTTTTTTTATGTGCATTATTAAACGAACTTCGGCTTAAAGGCGGATTCACACGTTCGCAAACTACGTCGAGCAGACAGAGCAGATTGTACCAACAACCAATCAGGCCGCTTCTCGCCACTGCGGCGTTATGCGCGTTGTCTGTACTGAAAAAGTTGCACCGATCTCAACTTTTCAGCGCTTAGACCATGCAGACAACGCCAATGCTACCCAAAATTCAGTGCGTGGTGGTCAAGGCGAGCAAAATGACTATAGGCTGTTCACGGTAAAATGAGCACTTTTGAAAGCCCTGCTTAAGATCTATTTGTACGCACGTTGTGTATTATTCCACCTTATGTAAAATTAACATTGCGATGGGCCGCGTCACTTCAGTCACGCGTAGGTCAAGTGAAACAGTAACATTATCAGGAAAGTAAATATTTTAATAATATACTTTTTTTTTTTCAGTTCGCTGCATCAAAACCACAGAAAACGCGAGAAATAATTTAAGTTATCAATAATGGTTACCTAACTCTTTGTATTCGAGGTTAAGATACGGAACTACTTTCCATCCATCGTTACCAACTTTACTGGACGAATGTCACTCAGCACGCCAGTTAAAATATATACAGTTAGGGACCGTGACATTTTTCTAAGGTTTATTTTTAAAGTGCTCAATTTAACCCTTCCTACATGGCACATACACGATGACAACAAATCGTGTCGTGGAGAGCAGTGGCGCAGATGCAATATCACGTACTTGCAAATCCCAGAGTGATATGAACCACCGGAGAGGCTGAATAATAACTTGATGTTTATACTATACACGTTACACAGTTTAAGAAACTACCTTATAATTATTAATATATATTGATTTTTACGATTATTAACAGTATTGGTTATGTGTTTTTACAGATTTCATCCTGACATGAATCGGAGGCGAATTCGTTCTTCTGGTTATTACCCGAGGAAGGTTTATAGTAATATTGTGTCTTTTACTAAGGATGTCAATAAATATGATAGGTCTTGGACAGTTAAGATCCTTGAAATAGAAGAGAGTTATATTTTGTTGTATTTTTGTACCGTTTTGGTCCTCAAGGAAGCTGCTAAAGCTGGCAGTGGTTTGTTGGAAATGTGTTTCTTCAGAAGGTCTCATGTCGAGAAGGAGCCAGCATCAAAGGATATAGGTGAGATTGATCCAAACAGGATAATCTGCTGGAAGACTTTTCCAGTTCATGAGGACAAGGCAGACAATACTTTTGTAATTAGCGTTTTTGGCAATGCGTCTTTGTATTCACGCAAGAAGATGAAGATGGAACTCGATCAGATTTGGTTGTATCGGAAATTAGTTGGTACTATGGGCGACATGCGTATTCTTGGTCACTTGAAATTGTTTTTCAATCCGTGATTATATGTCATGAATTATTTTATTTTGTAGATAAAGGTTTTGAAGGTAATACATGAACTGCTGCGTTTTACCGTGAATAGGTTATAGTGTGCACGCTAGTCCCTATGGCCGTGTTCGAATTCGCCAGCTAAGTGCCCTTGAAAAGTGCATCCCGGATGTGACGTCACATTGCCGCAGCACGGGAACATCATGCACCCTAAAATGTCCGCTTCAGCCAGAGGGAAGGATAAACGTGCCCTTCTCGAGCCCTAGATAGTTTTCCGATGTGCAAATGTTTGAAATATTTACCTGTGTTTGCTTTGCGTTTACAACTCTGCGCGTGGCGCGGGAAACACTTGCTGGCGTCACAGAGACAAATGAAACTCGCACAGAGCGAAATACGACGGAAGAAAACTCGAGGTGGACACGAACACGGGCGGCTGAATTCACTAACGGGAACTTTCTCTTAAAGGGAACAAGGTCTTGTGAAACGGGAAGGAATAAAGGGCAAGTGATCAAGGACGCATTGCACTGAGATCGACCCCAGCCTGTGTTTGTCACCGCTTTGTGAGGTTGCGTTATAGTATGAGCGACACGAGTGGCATGCCTAAGTTTACTGTCTATTCGTTGAACTGGATTCTAGTTTTTTTAATGTTTATTCTGATTGAGGCCACACTTTTATCGAAATAGCTTAACACATAAGTACATGATGTTAAATACCACAGTTCTTTACCCCCCCCCCCCCCCCCCCCCCCCGTGTTAAACAGTAGCGGCAAAATGCTTAATTTGTTATATATTCAATAACACGAATGTATTAAAAACTTTAATAATCACCTTAAGAGCTATCGTTAATGCAAGCATTGTTAAAATGTCATAAAGCCGATTTAAATACGCCCTTCACAGGCCTAACGTGTAAAGAATTTACACGTCATGCTTTTCGAGCTATGCCAGCATTCTTTGAAAAACTCAAAAATTTAAACCAACATTTGACAGTTGATACGTGGAAGTCACGTGGCAGTGTTTTTGTTTGCATAGGACGGGAAAATGCGTAATCGGTACACCTGAACATGGAACTTCAGCAGGGATTGAGAAAAGTGCGAACTTGCCGTGAATGAACTTTACATGACCGTCGAAGTCAACGCGATCTTCGTGTGCCCTTACTAAAGTCACGGATCAGACGAAGGAAACAACTGCGGATTGTGCAAAATTTGCGTAAATAATGAAGACAAAAAGGAGTTTTAGAAAACTGGAAATTAAGTACGATTCCAGAAAAATTCTGTTTTGCTACCGTACAAGATCAACGTTTCTAACTAAACTTTCAGACTGACAAAATTGTAGCAAATCAAATGCTTGAACTTATTTATACAGCTGGATGCGAAATAAAAATTCCCCGATGTTGCTTTAATACACGGCTAATGAAGGAACTTCGCACTCGCGGTGCGCGACTTTCGACTCGCTGTGCAACTTAAATGGTATATATTGTAAACTAGCTGAGCTCGCGACTTCGTTCGCGTGGACTTTAGGACATATGTTTAAAATATAAATTTCGCTTCGCTTAGGTTTTATGGAGTTATTAAAATACAGCCCACCATCGCTTCGCTCAGATTTTATGGAGTTATTGTAATACATACCTGTCTAATTGGTTTGAAATATTGTTACTTTATTATCGAAAATAGTTTTATCGTCGCATTAGTATTGGTTGTTTGATAATATGTTGTTTTACGATGTTTTTACAAAAACTAATGTATCTTTTTCTATGATACGTATTATATAAATTATCATTTAAAAAACTATTGTTGTTTCAACAATGATTTTTTGACAATAATCCTTTCGCCAAAAATAAGATATGAAACATAAAGAACATTGTATGAAAAAATTAATTTACTTCAAAACCATTTGAGATATCGAGATGAAATAGAAAACAGATTTTAAATAGAAATAAAATCTATAATCTCTGAAAGTTTTATCAAAATCGATTTAGCCATTTCTGAACAAACATCCAGAGACAGATAGACAAAAATTTTAAAAATAGTTATTTATCCTTTAAAATCGTTTAAATGGCATATTACGCTTAGATATTTGTAATAATTTTGAAATAGCAGACAGAAATTTCAAGTTTATTTATTTGTATAGATATGCTACATATGATAATTAAATAACTCAGCCACAGACTTGCGTAAAAAACGAAGAACTTTGTATAAATAGCAGAACAAATGAATGTACATAATAGCTTATTGGAATATTGCTACTCACTCATGATAACGTAAGCGGATAAGGAACTATTATTGAGAATTCTCGATAGCGGTAGTGGCGTTCATTGTATTACCTTAGTACTTCGCTAGATGGCATTCTTATTGAATATTACCGATACTGATACCTAAGAAAAGCTTAATCCGGTACCTATGGACATCCCTGATCACCATCATATCTTCGGAACCGTTTGAGATATCACAATGAAGCAAAGACTAAGTTAGTCCGGGGGTTATTATCTATAGACTGTGTAAATTTCATGACAATAAGTTCAGTGGTTTTTAAGTTCAATACAGTCGTGCAGGCAGACAGACATTAAACAATTTAACGTTAGATATGGCTTATTATAGGCTGTTCATGTTAAAGTGAGCACTTTTGAAAGCCCTGCTTAATATCTACTTGTATGCGTGTTGTGTATTCTTCCACCTTATGTAAAATTAACACTGCCGAGGGCCTCATCACTTTATTCATACGTCGGTTAAGTAAAACTGTGAAAATTTTAAGAAAGTAAATTTTATACAAATTTGCTCATTTTCACACTTCGATGCATAAAAAAAACAGAAATCGAAAGAAATAATTTAAGTTATCACAAATGGTTACCTAACCCTTACTATTCGACTTTAAGATATGGAACTATTTTCCAAACATCGTTACCAACTTTACTGGGAAAATGTCACTCAGCACGCCCATTAAAAATTTTGCGTTCAGGGACAGCGACATTTCTCTAAGGTGCATTTCAAAATTGCTCACTTTATCGCGAACAGCCCGTAATCGATTATCCCTTATGAAAAAAAATAATTAAAATTGGAAAATTCGGAAAGCACAGGCAGACACGTCTATTTTATTTATTTGCATAGATATTCATCATACATTGTGGCTGAAGTAAGGCATGGTTGGTTGCAGATCCTGCGGCAGGGGTGTACAGAGTGCGTGCAGTGGACTTATGGGGCAGGACTGGCCAGTATTCAACGCCTCTACCGTACCCTGGTTCAGACAATCCATAGAAAATCAGATCCGAACGCCAGTGCTCAACAGTTGTCGGATCGTGCAGTTTTTCTTCGTCAAGGTGGTTTAAAAGAAGAGCGATTCTCTATCAACGGCATTACCCAATAAATAAAAAGGAGAGAAAAAATGTGTTTCTTACCTGCTGTGTTTTTCTTGTTTTTATCCCTAAACCGTTATCAGTGGATAATGTACACTCTCGTCTGGCAAGAAAAATATGTTTTGACCATAAAATGAAAAATATAGTTACATTTACAATGCCTTACTGAAGAAATGATTCATACAAACAGATTCTTCGATTAAAGTGGGTATGATGAATCTTACGAGAATGTGTTAAACCAGAGTTTTGGTGTACCTGCCAACTACAGCGCTTTCTTTACACCATAAGAATAAAATATTATATTTTTTTAAATTTTGAAAATACAGAGTTAAATGTAGAAACGAAAATCACTCGTTTCTTTGTTCCCAACTCGCAGTGGGAGTGAATAAAGAGTTCCAAACGTTCCGAATTTTGGAACATCGCATACATCGTCATAAACCCAGGCGTCATAAAGCGAGGGATTAAAACAACGTTTTGTCAACGATGTTGTTTAATATGTAGGGAGAGGCTGTTAAAGAAAGGTTCACAAACAAAGCGTTTTAAACGAACTCCGGCTGTTAATATTTTTTTTATGACAATCCGTATTTGTATTATTTCACGCCATAATTTGATAATAAAAATTTAGAATTAGAATAAATATTATATTGAAACGATAAATTGGGAAACAAAATTTTGAATAAAGGATAGATGAATAAAACTTTGCTTATGTCATGCGTTTCGTTTCAAAAGCTTTTAATCCGATGATGCTGTGAGGACTGGGACATGAAACAGTCCGCTCTCACATTCCCTCATTCTCTACCCCCACCCCACCCCCTTTTTTCACTCTCGCACACACGCATACATACACTATATTCCTCTTCCAAAAATACCGAAACGACCGGTTGAAATAACTTTTTTTCTCATTACCTGATACAAAGGTAAACAAATTATGCCGTTCACTTTTCTCAGTAAAACCCCAACGTGGTATGAATAAATGTCATTAGGGTATAGGCTGTTCACGGTAAAATGAGCACTTTTGAAAGCCCTGCTTAGTATGTACTTGTATTCACGTTGTGTATTCTTCCACCTTATGTAAGTTTAACGTTGTCGTGGGCCTCACCACTTTGTTCATGCGTCGGTCAAGTGAAACTGTGAAATTAATATAAAAGTAAATACTTAACAATTCTGCTCATTTTTACTCTTCGATGTATTAAGAAAGAAAACCAAAGCGAAGGAAATAATTTAAACTTTCAGAAATGATTACCTAACACTGTTTATTCGACGTCAAGATACGGAACTACTTCCCATTCATCGTTACCAACTTTACTGGGTGTAAGTCACTCAGGGCGTCCGTTAAAATATATGCAAACATGGCAGTAACATTTTCCTAAGGTTGATCCTAAAAGTGCTCACTTTATCGTGAATAGGCTTTAGACAGCCAGATAACCAGCATCGGTTTAAAAAAAAAAAAATTGTTCACAGAAATGACTAGCAAGCTATGGTGCAAATGGGCGTTGCTTTATCTCAAGGAGATATTTCCCACATGACGATCATGCGAGTACCTACACGACAGCTACGTAGACAGGATCCAACAAATACCGGGATAGGACCTTACAATTACTAGATAAGGTCACAATAGAATATAATAGATAAAGCGTTTTTAACTTGAAATCATTAAACCTGAATCTGGCTTCCTGCAAATCAGGATGACAAGCGCCAGTAACTTTCTCTTATTGTGCAGGCGGCGATGAAATTCTAGTCCAAGAGCTGCTCGATTTTTTCATTATGTCTATTGTTTTATACATTACCGTATTGATTTATCGGTTTCCAAATCACTACTCCATAACATATAATTGGAAAAGTGGTATGATTCTGTGGTTAGGTCTTCCCTTGTTCTGAGCAACCTTTCATTTAATATCTAACAAGTATTCTTGCACAGATGTTAATAGACTCGCTTTAGAATAGGCAGCAACAAATACAAATCAAGCTTCTGGAATATAGAGACACGGTTGTCAAGATACAAATGAAGCATTCATGAGATTGCAGGAGTACAGAACGCTACCGTATTAAAATATTTACAGCTAAACAGTGAGGTTAGCATATTTTTACCTACAGTAAAATGTATTACAGGCCCAAAAACTACAAATTAAACCCTTAAATCCACAATTGAAGTGCACCGATTTTGGTTATGTAGTACAAATGTTTTCTTTATTTCTAATATTTTAATCTATTTCGGAATTTACAGCAACCAAAGACCCTCTCTGGCTCCTTATAAACTATGATTGATACATTGGAGTGAGAGATACAAATTTAAATTTGCATAATGTTCTAACTACGTGCTGAAAGAAACTAAAATTAACAAAATGCAATTGTTATTGAATCTTCCGCTCCGGCATAGATTCCAACTCGGTTTATCAAATGGGCTCGGTGGTTTAAACAATCAGTTCTCGGAAACTATGACGGTACAAGTAGAGAAATATACCCTGCTGGTCGGAAATTGTAGAAAAGAAATGCTCGGAAGCGAAATTTAACTTGAAACATAATATGTTGTGAGTTGCTTGTTTTACGATTAAGACTGTCGCCATACCTCTTCATCAGTCCAGAATTTTGCACCCTCATATTTGATTCAGTTATTGTCCAAGAGAAAGTGTTTCTATAAGCAATTCAATCCACGCAAATTTGGTTTCACTTCGCTTTATTAATTCCTCCCCTCCCCCTTATCCTAGTTTAGACATAAATGACATTTTGCTTCGATCTTGAAACGTGTCTCGATAAAATATCCATTTTGCTGATCATGTAAAATCAAACCTATCTATCTTATTTTGTACTGCAGTCTGTACGCAACGTGGCGATAAAATTTCTTATATTATATTTTTTTATGGGCAAGACATTCGGAGTGCCATGGATATTATTGTTCCTGGCTATAACGTATTTTTATTCTCTCTTTCTTGCAATCGTCTTTCCTGTCTATGAGATAGACGTTTACAAAACAGCACCATTACTGTATAATATCAGCCACAAATACAAACGAAAACGAAACATGTACAGCGTGTGGAAATACGTGAACAAATTCACTTCATTTTCACGAAGCAGCTCGGAAACAAATATTGTAAACTGCGGATTTTTTTCTTAAGATAAAAACGGGATTTATGACTCAGTTGTGGTGCATGTTGAAAGTGGAGTTCCTCAGGGCTCTGTTCTGGGCGCCCTTCTTTTTCTCATCTTTATTAGTGACCTACCTCCAAATGTATCCTCTGAAGCAAGGGTTTGTCTGTTTCTTGATGATACAAGCATTTTATTAAATAGTAGAAATGTAAATAAACTATCAGACATGTGTAATGAGGTGTTTATTGAACTATCTGAACGGTTCTCAGCGAACAAACTCTCTCTAAATATAAACAAAACAACCTTCCTAAAATTTTTTACTACAAATAAACACGGTTACTCACTCTAAATTGGCAGTGATGCACATTAGATTGAAAATTGTAAAATGAAATTCCTAGGTGTTTGTTTAGACAGTTCTCTCTCTCTCATTTGGGAAGAGAATATCAATAATCTTTCAAAGAAGTTAAGCCCTGCGCCTGTTTCATTATTCGCCACTTGCCTCAAATTATCACCTGCTATACTTAAACAAGTTTATTTTGCTCAATTACATTCGTTAATGTCTTGTGGCATAATGTACTAGGCTCTGGCAGTAAACAGCAGCAAAATATTTTGTTTCAAAAGAAAGCCATTAGGAAAGCCATAGTGGATTAAAACCACTTGAGACGTGCTGCCGCCATTTTAAAAAGCTTAGTATATTTACATTCCTATCTCAGTATATATACGAATCCCTAATGTTTGTCACCATTAACAGTCATATTTTCTTAAAAATGATTTCATTCATTCTAACTACACAAGAGGTGCCCAGAATCTTAATGTACCGCTAAATATCCTGAAACCTTTTTCAGAAGGGGTCTTACTATTCATGTATATCTTTATTTAATAAATCATCGTGTTCTATAAAAAAAAAAAAAAAAAAAAAAAAAAAAAAAAAAAAAAAAAAAACTTAGTCAGGATAATCCCAAACTATTTAAAATAGTATAAAGTCTTTCTTAAAGGAGCATTCGTTCTATTAATTAGAAGATTTCTTTAATATGGAATGGACCTAATTGTGCAATGTCATATTTGTATACAGAATTATGTGTTATCACACTATTGTATTGTTCAATTATTGTAGCCATGTATGCTTGTATAACTATTTTATATTATTGTGTATTTTTGTTTTTACAATTGCGAATATTTCATTTGTGTATATATATATGCGTGTTTGTTCACGTACAGAAATATTCTTACTGAATGCTAATATTTGTACACTTTGTTGACGTGTTCTACGCCCTTGACCTAGTAAGGGTTT
Source organism: Dryococelus australis (assembly GCA_029891345.1). Lineage (NCBI taxonomy): Eukaryota > Metazoa > Arthropoda > Insecta > Phasmatodea > Phasmatidae > Dryococelus > Dryococelus australis. Next base: position 42,101,833 of record CM056997.1, read on the forward strand.
GAGTTAGGATTTTATAGAGCTAAATAAATAAATAAAAATAAAAATAAACAAAACTTACGGATTTATTTTTAGCATTCATTACATATTATAGTTTGCGAATTTTAATTTATAGAGAAAAGTAAATTCCTATCGCTCATTAGTAAGTGACTTCTTTTTTCTACCGCATGCTCGTGCATGTCATTAAACCAAATTTCATTAGTTTCTGTTCAAACACGTGACGTTTTGATACGCAAGTGATCCACAGCGCCCGAGACGCACGGTAGCTGTCACATTGATGTTACGGTCCTTCAGCAACCACTGTTGATGCTTTGTGGACTCGCATACAAGCCGCGTGGAGAGAGATTCCCCAGGAACATGTCCAGATCCTCTGACTCCATGCCACGACATTCAGGGGCTCTGATTGCAGCACGTGGAGGCTTCACAGCATGCGGGATTCTCAAGGACAGAGATGACATACAGTTTTGTAATCCTAATCAACTGTGTATTGTCATGTACCTAATCTGTTGTATAATGTTCATTCCAATTACATATATCCTTCTTGGTGTTGCATTTTTCACAAACATTAGTGTATAAAAGACAGTCTTTTTCCAGTGTGTTGGCAGAATTTATATATATATATATATAGACACACACATAGCCAGACCTCTACAAACATTAAAATAAAAACACAATATTTAACTAAAACGTTATAAGTTGGAAACCATTCCCCTCCTCCACCCCTATTCTTTAACCTTATACGGAACTAAGTTATATATATATATATATACACACACACACATAGAGGTGTTCATTAATTATCACTACAACTTCAAACGTTAGTAAAAAATTACCTAAATGTGATAGAGATATGCGATTTTTTGCATGTGAAAGAGCATTTCCCAAAGTTTTTTAACAAAATTTAGTAGATCTCTACTTGTGCACCCTTTGTTGCCTGAAGCACATCAAAACGATACTCCAGCTGGTGCGAGGTGGCGCAGGAATTGGACCATCTCTGCCAATCTATCATCCAGGAAACCACTGATTCAAGGATTCACGCACAGCCAAACCCCAGTGTAGGGGTGCGCCATCGTGTTGAAAGATGACATTAGGTTGCATGCCTTCCAGTTGCGGGATCACGAATTCGGTTAACATGTGCAGGTACAAATTGGCTGTGATAGTACTTTCAGTGAAGAAGAATGGGCCAATGATGCGATCACACATGACACCACACCACACATTCACCTTCCGCCTGTCATACACAATCTCAAGTGATTCATGGGGGTGTTCTGATCCCCGGATCCTAACATTATGCCGGCTTAGTAAAACCTGAAACGTGAAATGTTGCTTCGTCAATGAAGACAACTCGCTTGAGGAAGTTGTGATCTTCATCAATGCCTTGGAACATGTCGCCAGAAAATCTGGTCTATCGTCAGGTTGCAGAGCTTTAACCAGCTGCACTTTGTATGCATAATGTCGTAATTGCTTGTGTAGAACTTTGTGTACCGTTGATCGGGGTAACTGCAGTTGCCTTTCAGCAGCAGTGCGAGCCGACCTACCAGGGGTATGCACGTATGCAGCACGTTCGCGGTCGATGTCTTCAGCACCCTTCTGATGCAGAACGCTGCCAGTTCCCATAAACTTACGGTGCCACTTCCATATTGTGGATCGTGCAGGTGGGTCCTTACCATACCTGGTCCTGTAATTACGTGTGTCTGATTTGGTCTCAAAAAACCTAGACACATACTGAGTCTTCTCTTGTGGAGTGGTCATTTGGGTAAATTAGTAATTACACCTGAATCAAAAACAGTCATTACAAATCTTTGGGACATGCTCTTTCACATGCAAAAAGCAGCATATCTCCATAACCTTTATGTAATTTTTTACTACCGTTTGAACTTGTAGTGATAATTTATGGACAACCTGCATATTTAGCCTGACCTCTACCCTCTACAAACATAAAAATAAAAACACAATATTTAACTGAAACATTGTAAGTTGGATACCATTCCTCTCCACCCCTTTTTTTCTTTCACCTTTATACGGAACAAAATTCGACTATGAGTCTATTATGAGTCTCTCCTCCATCGCTTTGTTGTGTGTGTGTGTGTGTGTGTGTGTGTATGTATATATATATATATATATATATATATATATATATATATATATATATATATATATATATATATATATATATATATATATATATATTTGTACGTGTATATATATGTATTTTTTGTACGTATATATATATATATATATATATATATATATATATATATATATATATATATATAGTTACTCGCTGTGGCGGGCACCGGCCGCGAGCTCCCGTTATGTGTATGGTCCGGGTCTGTGGGGGTAACCCATCTCCACACTCCTCTCCCCCTGGCAGACGCGCTCGCTGCCTCCTCGCCCGTAACCACCCTTGATTGACAGCGGAGAGACCTGGCTGGCATCACAGTCCCTTCAAATCCCCCTGCTGGAGAAACCGACAAATGTAGAGTAGGTGCAAGAATATTCTGGGAATTAGGACGCTCGGCGTAATGCGGGATTTGGCGGAATTTCTGGGTGATGGCCTACGACCCTATAAATACAAGCACAGCTGTATTTCCGGCAGTCTGGCGGGGGCCATCTATATATTGGAAAAATATCTATACATTGTAAAAAGGTATTTTACATTACCACATTGGTTTGCTTTTTTAATTGCATTTTAAATTTGTATTTTTCTATATCAGCATTTGTTTTAGAAATTGCATTTTATAAAAGCAATTTTACCCAGAACCATATAACAGAAATGTAAAAAGTTTTTTTTTATCTTTTACAAATTACAAAGCCGAGCAAATCTTTTCCACTGCTGTACCTCCTGATGGTTGTGTTTTGATAATGCTATATTATTTTCTTATGGAAATGAAACAAATACCAAAGTAGTAAAGAAATGTAGGTTCTGGTGCAGGATTCATGTAGTAGGCACCGAGAACCACCAGCCAACTTTGTTGACGAGGTGGTCACGGGCCGCAGCCGACGGCCTGGGACGGCCATTTATCGACCAAATGTCCTGTCTCATCCCAAATATCACTTCAGATATTAATTATTTTCCGAAGAAATAACTTTTTTTACCAAAAAATACTTCAAAAAAAGATGGGAAGATGAGCAAAGCAGATTCGAAGCCACGCGAAGAGCGAGAGAATTTGAGGCTCTTAGAGGAATGAACCACTTAATCCTCATAGCAGTAAAAGAGGATTCGAGGCGCCGAACTAGGTCCGGCGGATCGGGGCTGGTCAGAGGACATGGCTCCTTCCCCCGACGCAATCCTGTACCTACCATGTCCTCAACCCACCTCTTCCCCCTCCACTAACGACTCTTCGCCCTCACCACACCTTCTATAGGCTGTTCACTGTAAAGTGAACACTTTTTAAGGCCCTTCTAAATTTTTCCTTTCGCCCTATTTCTATCTTCCTGCTGCTTTTTAATATAAAGATTGTAATGCGACCAATAAATACAGTTCATTAAGTCCACTACTCTCAAAATTTAACACATAAGGCTGCAATAAGATATATTTATCAGTGGTTAATGCCTGTTGGGAGGGACTTAAGAGTGCTCCCTTTACTGTGAATAGCCTACCCGCCCCTAATCCTAGCAATATAAAGAATTGAGAAAAATCGAAAAAAATTCTAGAAATCAAGAAACATGTATAGTTACACCCTACGCTTACCCATCACCCTAACTAAAACACTAGCCCCCTCCCCTCTTTCGTCATATGCTGCAAAATAAGAAAAAAAACTATAAAACTGGCAAAAATTAAGAAAAAATTCTAAAAATCTAGGAACCTAATAACATTAGATCCCCTTCCTCTGCTCACCTCTCCACCACCACCCCTGGGACCATGGTGGCTGAGTGGTTAGACTGCTCACCTCCCACCAATGCGAACGGAGTTCAATCTTTGGCTGGGTCACTCCCAGATATTCACAAGTGGCAATCGTGCCGGACGATGCAGCGTGTCGGTGGGTTTTCTTGGGGATCTCCCATTTCCCCCTCCCTTGCATTCCGGTGCTGCTCCATTCTCACCTCATTTCACCTAAATCGGCTCTCAAGACCTCGCTGTTAAGTGCCGCCCAAATCTCTCAACTTTACTAAACCTCCACCTCTTACCCCCTCCTCCACCAAATAAAGCATGCGCCTCACATAACTAACCATCCCTCTCCACTCATACCAAATCAACAGTATCTGCCCATCAGCCACTAAATTGCACCTCAATCACATATTAGTTTTGTACACTAGAGTGTGCTAGTTATTGCTTTCTTAGCATCTTACCCCATAGAGCTCCCGTGTCGTCAATTTCCAAAACCTTTCGGCGACGAGACACCCATCTAAACAAAGAGTTAATTAATCGCTGCTATTTTAGTAATAATATTTTTATTAAAAACGTTTTCCTATGTCAATTTTATATTATTATCACAATAAAAATAAAATATGTGACCGCTTCGTCAACCGAATTGGTTAATGGCTCATGACTCTATCTCCATTAATCCTGCACCAGAACTTACATTTCCGTACTACTTACCCCTGAATGAAGAGAGACGAGTTCATGTCTCATGTTTCCGGAAAGCTTCTGTCACAACATTTAAAAAACTGCTCAATTTTGTTACATGAATGTAGATACAATATAACTAAAAAAAATTGTGTGCTGGGAAGACATCAGTTTAATGTAGCTTCAAGTCTACGACATTACATCACCTTCTGTCTCGTTTATCGCCCATACTATATCAATTATTTTAGGTGTTATTTCAATTTGCAGTGAACTTGTAATGACGGACTGTAATGACTGACCATCTAGCACTGCCTCGGCAGTATTTTAGCACTCAGTGTAGCCAACTGAACGTAACCAAACCAAACTACGCTTTACTCTTTAATGAACGGCAGAGTTTAAGATCACAATAAGAGGGTTTTTTTTTTGGGTGAATGGCAGGGCTTCAGCACAATCTCGCAGGTCCACTCCTCCCGTAGCAGCCATGACTACCTGTCACACAGCAGCAAATTAGCCTACCATATCACGAGTACAGTGCACGTTAAAATCTCGCTATAGTTAAAATAATATTAAAAATGGTTAGTCTGTATCGCACCGCAGTACAGGCCATAGACTATCGAGTTGCACTGATTTTCGTGTCTTTTTCTTCCATTCATGCAGATGTGGATGTAGACTTAAGGTTAGGTGGGGTTGGGAAAGGGAGGTTATTTCCCCATTGAACAGATGATGGTATAAATTTTTTAATAGAACCATGAGAGGTGTCACTGTATTGTCATATTAGTAGGGAACAACATTAAATTAATCAAATGAAATATCTATTTTAACAATTCTGACATGATTCATTTTTAGTTTTAAAACATGTAGAAGACAGTTTGATGTCAATGTATGGCATTTTGTTGACCAGGGTGGGGGAGTTGTATCCGCCGTGATCCATCCTCTGGATCAGCCCCTATGTGCATGTACCCAACATTGGCTTCCGATTTGCCAAGAGTTCTTTGTGGATCAAAGAGTGACATGTTTCTGATATTATGTTTTCGAACAAATTCGTGTTTTTAGTTTTGAAAAAAAAGAAGAAAATACTTTGCATAATTAACTATGCGTGAAGAGATAGGGTGTGATAAACTTTCAACGCACACTTTTATACAAACAACCGAGTTGACAAATAGTACGTATATTGATATTTTGACAGTTATTTTGGAAAATTATATATACAAAGTTGGAATTCTAGCATTGTTTACTGCACAGCTGGTATGTGCTCTCTACCCGATAAACGTTCAATGCCGGTGGTTCTCGAACACTGTGCGAGTGCGGCCTGGTAAATTCGTTTTTTTATAAGACAAGCTCTTGGTCTCAAAAATAATAACTGGTGAAAACCTTTCAAGCGTTTTGTTTTTAATCCATACTGTCACAAAAATGCTGACCTTACTGCCTTGGAAAATGCAAAATTAATATCTGACGCGCGAAAACTGATTTCACCAAACCCATTATTGTCGCTTCTTAAAGTACCACGCAGTAATAAAACACTCAATTTGTCTGCTGAAAGGCGAAACAATAACTATGGTGGCTGTCTTTCTAAGCCAAGGCCGTGAGAAAATATCAGAGAGCTAGAAGTTCATATTCAGGTGCAGATTTTTTTCATATGTGGAGATTAGAATGACATTTACAGTCCAGCTAAACCAAGTCAGCAGGGTTGAGGTCCAAAGCCTTAAGGGCGGTTCTCTCCTGCTGGACCAAAGTGCTCTGTGTACGAGGGTCTCAGAGTGTTGGCAGGATGTACTAATGTGCTAAGTAGTCATAACGCGCATGGTCATATGTGCCTCTTAATATGAATAAAGCAATTATACTGGGTACTGGAATACCAAGTACCTAAAAAAAACTTAAAACTTAGTTTAATATATATGAATATGACTACAAATAGGAAAGGCGTGAGGTGTCACTACTGACTACGTCAATTAATATACACTTTTCCAATACAGATACATATATATATACCATTAAGTGGGTTTCATGAATGCAAATCTACTTTCCTTTTATTTCAAGATCAACAATCTGGCTTGAAATTTTATAGAAAAATGCCCTCATTGACTGCAATAAGTCAGTTTATAGGAGCCAAGAAGTATGTACTGATTTCAGTTATGAAAATTAATCCAATTATGAAGACCCCTTGGTCTTTAAGTTATATTTATAGCTTTTATATAACGATTGTTATTCCTGATGGGAACCAACTAGCGGTTTTCCCTTAAGGGTATTATTTGTGCCCATTTGTCAATCAATTAAACATGCAAAAAGCATTATATATTATTACTATCAGAATAGGTAAGCTTAGTGTGCTGTGCATATATGCAGATACATCTGCAGATCACACTGAATGCATTTTACCTGCTTAAGTTGTCGTTTGTAGGCGAGACAATATAACAGAAAACTTGAGGAGCTTTATATACATCGCGACTACAGTGAATAAAAGCAGACTTATTATACCCATGGATAAGTAGTCATAATGCGCTGGGTCTAACACAAAAAACAATTTGTTTTGGCTGAACTTACCATACGAATAACCTGGACGAACTGCTGGCAGGACTGGCAACTGAGTGTGATTGATTTGCCAGTTTGTGTCGATTGCAGAGCTTATGTTATAAAAATGGATCCCAGCTGTTAGAGTTAGTTGTTCCAAGTGAAAAGAATGCTGGCGTATCCAGTGCACAGGTATCACTGTTTGCTGTAGTGGGCCTGTGGGCCCACGTATATCACACAGTTTCATGGCCTCAACATTAGGCAGCAATGGCTGCACTGTATTATGCGTGTGCCATGGTATTTTCTGAGTACAACCATTTTCAAATACCTATATGTATTCAATATTTTTCTATTTGTGTGGTTTATTCGAATTCTGGTCGTCACTGGCGACATGTACGTATTCCTTATTTCAAACAGGTGTGATAGAGAATCGTAATGGAGTGGCGTAGGTAGTGTAAGTGGCAGGACAACAAACGTGACTTGTAAAGCAATGCATGGTGTGGCCTGTTTAATTTAAGATAAATTTTGTGGTTTGCTGTCACTCCATAACTGCGGCTAAGTCGACAGTATTTCGTGTCAAATTTTAATTTTTTGATATGTGGGTCGCGGTCATATTCACCTACGAAAGGTGAAGTGTTGACGGTAATGGGACATAAATATAGGATAGAGTCATAGTCAATCTTTACATATTCCTGTTCATGGTTATAGACGGGTAAAAAATGTGGGATGTTATTCTTATTCATGATAATAATAGTACAATTTAACAGTGGATCAATGGAATGCGTTTCGATTTTATTAGGCATATTTTCCATGACAACTTGGATATTAACCTGATATAATGCTGTGAGAATTTTGCAGATTGGGTGAATTGGAAAGATTTTCTCCTCAGTTATGGCTTTGGCTATGAGTGTTTTGTCTTGCGACTGAAATTCATTCTTAAAAAAAGGTTTAATATCTACCCAGTTATTTACCGTGTATTTAAGAATGCAGTCATAATCTCGTTCTCTTTACTGGGGTTTTGCCAAATACTTACAGCCATAGTCTTGTATAGCGAAGTGCAGTTCATCATGTCTGTTGTCACTGTGTAGCTGGTATTGTTAACAGTAATTGTTTGTATTGGGGTGTTAGTGTCTGTGATGATATGACTTAACGCACCGGGGAGAGTATTCAATTTTCCTTTCATGATATGGGGCTCGAAATCGTATTCGCTCAATGCTATTGCAATCTTTTCAATTTGGAAGTTATACTCAACCATAGTGTGCAGGTACCTAAGACTAGCGTGATCCGCCTCAACGATGGAATTCCTGCCATATAAATACTGTCGAAAGTGGTTACAAAGGTAACGTATCACGCCAAGCCCTCTCTCTGTAGCATTCCATTTTTTTTTTTTCATTTTGTGACAACTTTTAAGATGCAAATGCAATTATACCTCGCTGGTTGGTAGTCGGGTCGACTTGCAGAAACGGTCTGCCTACTGCATCGTTACTGAAGTAGCATGCTAGTATAATGTTTTTCCCTTCATCGAATTTTTGTAAGACTGGTGCATCTAAGATAGCTTTCGTAAGATTAGAATTGCTGTCTGATGGACATCTTCCCATTTGTAAGGTGTATTGTGCTTGGTTAAGTCTATGAGGGTTTGTGTTACAGTTGCATACTTTTTTATATATCTGCGCAGATATGATGTCATTCCCAAAAATGTTCATAGTTGTTTTATATTTGTAGGGGGCACCAAGCGAACAATAACACTAACCTTGTTAGGATTGGTCGCTATGCTCTTTGGTGTAATTATGTGTCCAAGAACCCTGACTGTTTGTTCAGCGAACATACATTTTGTAGTGTTGACTTTGCCATCAAACATTTGTAGCCATTGAAAAACCTTTTCCATGTTAGACAAGTGTTCCTCGAATGAGTTTCCTAAAATGAATATGTCATCTATGTAAGCTATGGTGGCTGTACACCTTAGGGGTCCTAGTAATTTGTTACTGAACACCTGAAAGTATTGAGGGAGGTACTTAACCCCATTGGCATTCTGTTATATTGAAATAAGCCAACTCGCCAATTGTGAATGCTAATTTAGGGCGGTCTTGTTTCCTGATTGGTATGCTATAAAACCCTGAAAATAAATCCAGGCTGGTTATATAAAGTGAGTTCTGCAAGGCATTCAAAATATCTTCTGTTCTTGGTAATGGGCACTGTGCCCTAATGAGATACTAGTTTAATTTACGAAAAATCAGTTAAAAACTGTAACCCACCATTTTTCTTCGAAACTATGAGACTTGGGGCAGAATATTGCGAGTCAGCTTGTTCGATTATACCTGCCTCCATAATGTTGTTAATCTCTAATTTTAAGACTGATCCTGAAGGGCCTTGTGGCGATAGGCTTATCTGTCATCAGGTCCAATTTTATTTCAAAGTCTTTTGCCTCTGTTAACCCTAAAATAGAATTGGCAAATCGAGCTTTGTACGAATCAATAATACGGGCTATAGATGTCTGGTCTGTTTATCTGTTACATTCTTGTTGATATGGGGTGAATTTGTCTGGTCGGATTCAAAAGCATCTAAGGCATTTAATGAATGCTCGATAGATGTATATGCATAGCGTGAAGAAGTTCCTGTATAATGGTATATGTACCAGTTTGTCTTACTCATGTCCATGAATAAGCATTATGTCATATTTCAATATAGGAGTAATGTCATATCGTTTAATAAAATCGACTCCTAATAATAAGTCCTGCTGTAAGTTGTCAACAATCAAAAATCTTTGAGGGTATGAGTTCCCTGATATATTTAAATTTATAGTTGTCTGAAATTTAGGTGATGTTAAAACAGATGTGGCACCTACAAGAGTTATTTGTTCCTTTAAAGGATAAACATGCTGGATAGAAATCAATGTAATAGATACACTGCTGCACGAACATCCAGTATCAAGTAGTGTGTAGTACTTTTTCCCTTTAATGGTAACGAGGACGCAGGGTGTAGCTGAGTGTAGTCGTATGTGCTGACAGTCTGTTTGTACTGAAGGGTGTATTTGTTTAATCGGACTAGATCGAGGCGCAGACCGCTCAGTATGTTTTTCAACACTGGCTCATCATCGCAGGCCTGGCTCAGTGTATTATCTTAATAGTACTTAGTGGAATCAGTGCATTTTTTTGCTCGTGCTCTATGTAAACAGTACATGATGACATTCCAAATTTGTTTTTAAATGGCCTAAATCGTAAATTGGCCACTGATGTCGGTTGAAAATTCAAATTGTTGTTGCAGAAACAAGCTGCAGTTATTGCCTTGTTGGTCCACGTAAAAACACATGGCACATGTGTCGTGTGTGAGACTGCATGGTCTGGCTGCATTCTGCTTGTCGGCGACAATCTGCTGATGTGTGGCAATGTCGCAATGTGGGACGCGCTGCGGTAGTGGTGTGGCAATGCTGGACTGTTTCGCATGGGATGGGGGCAAGTGACACGCTTGTGATTCTCGCTCCTGGCTAGCTGTGTACGCACTGTTTGCTGTGTAGAATCTTCACCTGACCTAACTTCAACAGCTGGCCTCGCTGGCTGTGTGCACACAATCTGCTGAAGTGGAACTTTACCTGACCTCTCTACTCTATTTTGTTTCACTGGTGACGCGAAATGTATACTCGATACTGAGTGTTGTACTCTATTTATTTGGGGGGGGGGGGGGTGGTTTGTGTGACTCAGGCAGGTTACTACAGGAATTTAATCCAGCAATGTCAGTATGTGAGCGCTGAGGCACAATTTGATTAAAAATAGCCCTACAAGCGTCACATACTCGGACATGCTGTTCCTGGGCGGGGGAGAGACGTTTTTTACTGTAGTGAGGGGCCTTTATCTCTACACGATGCTGTCCATAATTGTTGTGCTGTGTTCTTAAGGGGTCTGCCTGGTTGTTTGCACAGTATTTATAGGGGTCTTGATATGTTTGTTGTCTGTATAGGCCCATTCTCTGTGGCCATTCAATTACCGTTGGCCTGTTGTACCTAGTCTGAATGTGGTTTTGACTGTACTGTTGTTGAAATGGAGCCTGTTTAGTGTAGGTTGTTGCTTTATGGTTGTATAGCTGTAGTTTCAATGTATTGATTTCCTCTTGTAGTTTCATATGGTGTGTGCTATGTGAATCGTTTTCAATGATCTGTTGGTTTCGGTACATGCCAGGCTAAATGTTTTTAATATTATGAATTAGCTGGTTCAACGTATTGTTCTCTAAAGGCACAAGTTTGTCAGCAAAAACTGGTGACAGAGAGGCCCAAATAATTTTTACAATTGTGGGTCACACTTGTTCTTGTAAAATGTCAAACTCTCTACGTGTGCTTATGTACTTTGGCCTGAGTGTTGTTTTGATGAGTGAAGGAGCTGTCTGTAGTGATTAGTGGTATCGAGTTTTCTGAATGTTTGCAATAATTTGTCTGTAATGTGAGCCAAGATATTTCATGTGCACTGGCATAATATATATTTTCGTAAGTCCGTTTTGCTGTTACCTGCAGATAGAACTTTAGGCGGCATCATTTGTCAAGTTCAGACCAACCATTAACTTGGCTTGCGGCATTGAAGGTGTCTAAAAATTCCTCCACATTTTCATTACTTTCCCCTGAGAAAGTGGGGATGGTTTGTGGGTGTTGTAAAATAACTTGAGTAGGGTTTGGAATGTTGTGTGAATTTATGGTGTTGTCAGTGGTGTTTAGAGACTGGTGTCCTGTTGTGTAATTTATGTTTGTATACTCGTGTTGCAGAATGTCAGTATTCATGCTGGGAATTGAAATTAAAAGTGGATTTGTTGCCTGTAGTGTGTGGAGTGGGCGTGGTCTGAAATAACCGCTTATACCAGGTTCATTAAACGTTGATAGGTGTTGAGAAGTGCGTTCAAGTTGTGTAATGTGTTCTGTGTTATCCCTTGTCAACTGGATTCTCAACTGCTCGTGTAATAAACAGAGTTTTTACTAATTTTCTTATGTCGTGTGTGGTAAATTTGTGTTCTGTGTTCATGTCGACATGTTAGCAAAAAAATGTGGAATGTAGTTGGTACCGCGAACTTTGTGCAACTTATAAGTAATACTAAATACAAAAGATAAGAAAATGGGAATATCTCAGAAACACACACAACACTAGTGGAGATGTCCTCGCTTACAAGGGAACAGAGTGAAAAAAAGCAGTGTACATGCATTAAGAGTAACGAAGCAGCAAAGCAGTTCTAAAGTGGGCGGAGTGACATCAAGCTGCTGGGCTGGCTTGGCCACCTATGCATAAAGCTGACTTGTGCGTGTGGCATGCTGACCTGCCACACTATCGCTTACTGCACGTTTCCTGACCACGTGGAACTGGCAGCTATTTAATACACTAGTCTATATACAGTAATGCTACTACAAGCAAATGAATTATTGAAGGGCAAGATATTACAATGATTGAATCCTATACAAAATGTATTTCGCTTGGAGTACAAATATAATGGACATATACGCTAAAATGTGCCAAAATACTACACGAGAGAATATTGTGGTTTGCGTGACGTGCAGCCACGATTCTTTCTAACTGTGTACAATTCCCTAATGCGAAGCGCAACATTGAATTTTATATAACCTGAGCATACTCGCCTAAGCGCGGGGTGGGGTCGAGAGGCAGCTCCACCAGTGTAGCGGCTCCCTTTCTTGTACTATCCTAACTGCTTAGCTGTTATCCTGTCTGGTGGCTGCTAATAAGTTAACTCAATATCTGTGGACACTGTAGGAATGGGAAGCAAAAAAGGAGGTTTGCGTAGCTCCCAGTGGTTACTCTAATAAGTTAAGAATTCTTTCTATAAAACACATTTATTATAATGTTAAATAATAAATGACATAAACAATACCATCACTTTACAGTGAACAAGACGGCTCTTAACCAAAGTGGTGACATTAGCATTTACAATGTCTAGCAATGAGTAGAAGTTAAAGCCCTAGGCTTGCCAGAAATTAATTATCATTTACTCAATGGATAAAGGGACCTCGAGAGCTGGGATGACGCCTAACTGACAAGCTGGACTTATGCTCACCATATACTGAAGACCGATGTGTGGCCCAGAGCTCCTCTAGGCACTGAAACTGAGATGTCCTTGTCTTTGTTGTCGCCCCGACAACTCACGTTGTTCCTCGATGGTCACTCTCGTAAGTCTGGGGGGGGGGGGTGGCGTAGCGCGCTCACTCTTTATAGTAGCCGGCAGTGGGTCAATTGATGTGTGTTTTGGCAACAGGAGGCTCGCACAAAAAGAATCGGTCATGCTATCTTAACTCGTTCTATGACTAATTTAGTAAACAACCCATAAGGAAGTATGTGACCATGTCTTAACCAGGCGTTGGGTGGTTGTAACCACTGGTAACCAAAAACGAATATTATGGTCTTAGCATTTTAAAAACGAGTCTAGGTAAAGATAGACTATATGCGAGACTCGGTTGTATTTACTTTACGAAGTTTAGTCAAGGCTGGCATTGCTGAGCAGTTGCTCCCATCCACTTGGGATCGGGAGTAGATTAGGTATTAAACATTGAGGTTGCAATATTAATTGATTTCCGACCAGCAAGGTGCTACCAAATTGGGTTTCATTGTGTAGGAACAACAATTATTCTGTACATGTCGGTGTGACACACATAAATCCACCATTTTTCAACGATGGTAATTTGGGGGAATTTGCCCAATATATTTCGTGATGGCGTTCTGTATTTACTAACTATATAGCCAGTTAGAGGCATATACATAACCTGTGTAGAATTTTACAAGTATTAGCTGAATAACGGCGAATTCATTGCACCTGAAATTTCTGGTTTTCTGTATTTCGACAATGTTGGTTTTTTAAGTAAACTTTTAATAGATTTGTTACTTAAGGGAGAGGAGATAGGGTTGCCTTTTCTATATGTATGTAAAATTGATAACAATGAAAGTTTGTTCACATGTAAGATTAATGGTAAATGAAAAGAATGGAGAGAAATATAACCAAAATAAAAGAAGAATACCATACTTCCTTGTTTCTGTTACAAATCGTTTATCACTGCCAGTTTACCCTCACATTGTGCAGAAAAATGATTTTATGCATGGCTTTTGTCATTTAAGTGTTCTGTTGGTGTTTCTAGGTCCTTGTGCAAATCCTGCCTTGCCACGCCCTTGGTTTAGGACGCAGCAAAGTCAGACTATCATCTGACACCCTTGATATCAGAACATAAATTATGGCAATCAAAGATAATATTATTTCCCTACATAAAATAAACCAAACTAACACAGCCAGGTCTTTCTAGTATATGACGCAGTACATTTGCAGAGTTTCTCCCTCCAACTGTAGGAAGAATCTTCCTCTAACTATAGGAAATATGGTTTCGTATGTATGGGAAAGAGTGTAATATGAACCGGAGGCCTGTGTCAATGCCATATAAAACACATCACAGCAGTGATGCGTGCTATTGTAAATTTGCTGTGAAATGAATATTTCTCTAAGCCCTGCATTTATACACAATATGTTTCTCCTTGTGCTGCACACGAAAAATAAACTCCACCAAGTGGCTTTTACATGTCAAGCACAATGTTGGTTTTCAATAAAAGGAAAACAAATCTTACATTTAACCAGAAAAGGGCGACAAACCTTGGTTAAAAATATCCATTTTACTGTGAATGTACTATATGCACAGTCCATTGTTTGCTTTGTTGTGTAACAGTGCATAGGCCTATAAAATAAGAAGGATAACGTCCGAATGAGCAAAGATATCTGTAGTAACATACTGCATGCGAAATAAATCGGACTATTGTAACTTTGGCAGGAAGATAAAGTATTATTTGTGTATGTATACAAAACCAAACATTCTTAACACTACTAAGATTATTCTAATTTTTCTATCAATGATTAATTCTTTTACGTATGCCTTTATGGTTACACACAAGTTTATTGCAAATTTAATTTAATTTGCTAGGCTTATTGACTGACACAAATAATCGGGAAATAGGAGAGGAACTACACCTGTATTCGCCTAGAAGAGGTACGGAAATTTACTAGAAAAATCCTTGCCCCTCATCTGTCGCAAAGTGTCATATAAGTATGCTATCATTACCTACTACTTGTGTAAAACATTTATTTAAAATCAGAGTTATTGAAGATAAAATTTGTGGCCAAAAATGAAAAGTAGACCTAGTCTTAAGACTTAATTGAATGATCAGACATCATAAAGCTATAACATTAATGCTTATTGCTCTGAATGAGATGATTTGAGTACTAACCTAAATTTTGAAAAGTCTCATAAAATTAAGACTTAGGCTATATTATTAAAACCAGAATTCACGAAATTGTAACACAACCTCAAAAATAACTGCCCAGGTTTTTAAAATATGAACAAGTGAAAATAGTATTTACTGTGTTCGAACAGTTCTTGATGTCAGTTTACCCACAAAAATTAAACTGTGCTATATCATAATTTGGTTTAGTTATTATAATATTTTATTTAACTTCACTTGTTTGTATGTACGGAAGGTTTTTTTTTTGAGGTGTCTGGCCGGCGCCCAACGATTCACTAGCAATCACGATGTATTTAATGGACAAGTTGTCGATTACCGGTGGCGTGTAGAGTTTCAGTGCCGGGGGAGTCCTCATCTACACAAATGATTGTGTGGGTAACAGACCATCCAAGCTATGAAACACAAAGAAGGAAATCAAATGATCGACCTCGCGTGTGTATGTGAAATACCATTTGAAGATTCCGATCATCGTCAGCTTGTACTGAAATGTCAAATCCATCGACATACACACACACACGTATATGATGAATAATGAATATTCAGCATGCCGGTTCAATTTACCGGGAAAAACGTGCACTGAAACTTGACTGGTCGTATGCTAAATCGATGACGAACTAGTCTGTGAATGTATAAAGAGTCTACCTATAGTATAATAAATAGGTGAGACAAAAAAGTGGAAAATAAATTGCGTAAAAATCTTTTTAAACCAAGCTTTTATTTGTAAATTAACTAATAAAAAAATAAAAAATCTGCTGAAATTAACGAAACGCTTGTATATATTTTTTTATTTTTGGCTGGTTTAGAAGTTTTGCAAAACAATTTATTAAGCTGACCTTGAAATGAGTTAAAGCAACGCCGTGTAAAATTTTCTGTAAATAGCATGAAATTTTACGAAAACCATGCAATCTGAAAAATATGTTATCTGAGTAAAAAATATCTACATGTTGAACAGCATAGGCTGTTCACGATAAAATGAGCACTTTCGAAAGCCCTGCTTAAGAACTACTTGTATGCACGTTGCGTATTACTCCGCCTTATGTAAATTAAAATTGCTATGGGCCTCATCATTCCATTCATGCGTCGGTGAAGTGAAACTGTGAAATTATAAGAAAAGTAAAAATGTTGCAAATCTGCTCATTTTTACACTTCGATGCATGGAAAAAAAAAAAAACGAAAGTGAAAGAAATAATTTAAGTTATCGCAAATGGTTATTAAACAATTTTTATTAGACGTTAAGATATGAAACTACTTTCCATCCCACGTTACCAACTTTACTGGGGGCATGTCACACAGTGTGCCTGTTAAAATATATACAGGTATAGGCTGTTCACGGTAAAGTGGCCACTTTTTAAGGCCCTCCCAAAAGGCATTAACTCCTAATAAAAATATTTTATTGCAGTCTCAGACGTTACATTTTGAGGGCAATGAATGGTATTGCAATGTTTATATTAAAATGTGGCAGAAAGGTATAAATTAATTGAAAGGAAAAATCTAGCAGGGCCTTAAAAAGTGATCACTTTACGGTGAATAGCCTATAGGTGCAGTGGCAGTTTTGTAAGGTTGATTTCAAAAGAGCTCACTTTATGGTGAACAGCCTTTACGCCCTTATACGTAGCGAACATCCTTATCTATCGCCGAGCGCGTGACTACAACCGACGTTTCACAGCAGCCACGCACGCAGAGCTGACTGGAAGATAACTTGTTGGTGCAGGGATAGAAGTCTTGAAGGGAATTCTCGCGAGAGCTGGGAATGCAGGCGCGGCGAGGCCACGGCCATCGGCATGCAGGCGGCGCTGCGCACGAGCCAGAATGCGCGTCCCTTTGAAGACGCCGCCCCGCGCCGCGGGAACAATGCGCCCGCCCGCTCGCGCGCGCTTCCTCCCAGCTTCCTCCGGCGGAACACTTTTCGGCGAGCCGTTGGCATTCAGCACGCGCGCCGAGCTAGCCCGGGTATCATGCCGCAGCCTCCTTGCGACAGGTGCGCGCGCATCCTGGACCATACACCCCCTGGCTGTTCCCTTCTCCTTCTCTCTCTCACTCTTCCTCTCCAGCACACCAAGTCGCCAGGCTTCGCTCGGTTATCCGCGCCATGTCAAGGGACACCCTGCTATAGCCCGTTCAATGTACGTTGGACACTTGAAATCCCTGCCTGGAAGTGTTCTAGTGTCGACAATTATTTTAAAGGCTGTTCACGATAAAGTGAGCACTTTTGAATTCACCTTTTTAAAATAGCCACTGCTCCTGCCTGCTTATATTTTAACGGACGCTCTGAGTGACATGCGCCCAGTAAGGTTGGTAACGATGGAGGGAATGTAGTTCCGTGTCGTAAGGTCAAATTAAAAATGTTAGGTAACTATTGTGGTAACTCAGATTATTCATATTACTGTTTTTTTTTAATGCATCTAAAAGTAAAACTAGCAGACTTTTTAAATATTGTTTTTATAATCATTTTACAGTTTTGCTTAACCGAAGCATGTATAAAGTGATGAAGCCCATACCAGTGTAAATTTTACGTAAGGCGGAAGAATACACAACGTGCATGCAAGTAGATCTTAAGCAGGGCTTTCAAAATGCTCAGTTTACCGTGGACAGTCTATAAACGTATTCTGCATATTGATTATTTTTGTGTTGTCTGAACGATTATTTGCAATTGAGGTAGTTTGTACAATAAAGACACGCCATTCCAAATACTATGTCGTTGCATAAGAAAACCTACTAGACAGAATAAAGTATTTAATTTATTTATGTTTTTAACACGTGTTAGTTTTAATCTAGTTAATTTATTTCATCTGGTAGAAAGGGTTTGCAATGGCATGTGGTCATAATTGTTCGAACAATCGCTTATTTTTTACTGTGGCATAAAATAATATTCTTAAATAGGTATAAAAAATGTTGGACACCAGTAACTAAAACTAATACTAAAACTAAATCTAAATCTAAACTAATACTAAAACTAAATCTAAATCTAAACTAATACTAAAACTAAATCAAAGCTGAACAAAATGAATGCATTGGGCTACAGCTTAAAATAAGTTTCCGTGTCGTCGGAATGTCATGAAAATATTTCCTTCGTAATTTCGCACGCTGTTCGCCCGTTTCAGTTTTAAATTTGGGATAAAATGTAAAGTCAAAATAGCCAAAAAAAAAATAAATAAAAAGTAATCGCAGAAGAAATTGCCTAAACGACAATCCTGTTACATCAAGAAACACTTCAACTGAGAGAAAACCCTGTGTAAAAATAACTCTATGAAACGAATATGAATAGATACTTCAATGTAAATGTACATTGAAAACCATTACGAATGTAAATATTCAAATTATTTGGTATTTTATCAAGTTATCCCTTATGTCATGTCACGAAGGCCATAAAATACCTTCAAAATTTATAAAACGAAATTTGACTTTTGAAAAGTTTTTAGATGGTTTCCTGCTTGCAGATAGTTTCGTGTTTGAAACTCAGAAGTGCGGGGGCGATAAGGGTTTTATTGACAGGCGCATCAAATGCGCCATCGTCGCTATGCACAAAATCTCTGAATTGGCATGCAGTGTTCTCGTCGTACTGCATATACTTATAGGACTTTCAGCGTTGACCGTATAATGCCGGAGTCACATAGCCCCAACACGACACTTAAAATTAAACAGTCAATGAAATACAAGATAGATCTGAGGTAAACGAGACAATTCTGTCGTCTGAGCAGCAATTTTGGATTTAAAATTATTTCAATTTTCGTCGTGTCGTGCGGCACGACGCACAGAGTGTACAACCTTACAGAATTAAATTGAATGGAAAACTTTCCCTACAATGGCAAATACGCAGCTTAAAAACATTTTTTTAAATTACTGTATTCAACTCTTAAAAATAATAATTTATCATTTGTATGCATTAGCGATAACCTTTTTTCACCATCATGTATTCCAAATTGCCCGTCTGCTCACTGCCATTGGAACTAGCGTAGTTAATCAGCGCCTTCTAAATAGTTCCGATAATTCTGCTTTGCGTGTCGCGTCAGTAAACTGTCGGGCTGTAAATTCGAGCAGTCACATTGGAAATATAAACGTTGGGTCATGGTTGCGGTTTTTGTCGTGTCGTGCTCTGTTTGTCGGGACTATGTGCCTCCCGTATAATTCTGTTGGTGGAAATTCTGTGAGAGAGTTCCATACAGGTTCCTATCGTAGTTTATCTCGTGTCTGGGTACGGTGTTTTACAATACCGTTGTCTAAAAAAGCCGGTTCTAACGATGCCAGAGGGCTCCAAATCGTCATTTATTCCATACGTTATATACATGTGGAAAATTTTCTTTTCGTACGTAAACATATTAGAAAAGGGTTCCGAAAAAAAAAAAAAAAAAAAAAAAGCCTTTTTCAAACATTTTGCAACGCAATTCAAGTGTGAGGTAGACAATCGTCTTAACACGGAGCTTGTTGCGTTGTATTTGTGTTGTCGTTATGTTCATTTAACGCAACCGTGTATTCACACTGAACTACGAGCAGCGCAAAGGTAAAATTTTCCGCCCGAGAAGTTGACCCAACTTAATAACGTAAAATTATCGTAGATTTGCCAATCAGATTCATGAAAGAATTCTTTTCTTTTGTTTTCTATTTTCGTTTTCCATTTCTACCAACTTCCCACTGGAATGTTTATTGTGTATTATGTCACGATTGCAACAGACCTCGAGGCAGACAGTTTTCTTTTGTTTTCTATTTTCGTTTTCCATTTCTACCAACTTCCCACTGGAATGTTTATTGTGTATTATGTCACGATTGCAACAGACCTCGAGGCCGGCAGTTTCGTTTGTGGTGTATTTGAATGGCAAAATAAATTAACGCTTTGATCAACTCTATAATTAAAGAAAGTATTTGTGTGAAATTTGACGTCACTGCGTGTGAGAGGCGAGATTATTAGGCACGTAGAGGAAAATGGGTTGACTGCTCATATTTACGTATAATTGCTACTTTTAACGCAGGTCTATATGCACTAGATTTTTTCCACATGGCAGATATAGTCTATTCGAGGTTTCTGCACGATTTTTTAAATCGAACCTTTGAAAAAGCCACCGCATGTATAACGTGTTTGTTTGTTTCCTAATTGTGTTATGTATCGCAAGCGTTTTATAACTGCATCAATATCATAAAGATACATTATACTTATTAAGTGAAACTTTAACTTATATTTTATCTATATATTATTATATTTCATTTTTAATTAATATGAATAAAAACAAACATAAATAAGCTGCGGTGGTAGTGCCTAGTAAGAAATAGTTCATATGTGAAATATTATCATAATGGGTGCCCACGAATGCAGTGCGTGGCCCCGTTGGTGTAATTTTATAGACTCGGCTAAGCTATTTTTTTGCGTGATGAAGAACTTCATCATGGCTTCAAAAAAGTTGGAATTATGGTGGACGCTCCATAGGGCATATTTGGTATCACTGGGTTACAACTTATCGAAGAAAAGCCTTTCTTATCTCGAATGTGAGCAGAGTTAAATATTTTATGAACTGTTTTGACACAGAGTTGACGCAAGAGTAAAATAACGAGCCCCATATGAATGAACATCGATGCGAGTCGGCCTTAAGAGAGGGGCCACTTGGTAATAGTAGACGTTTTACGACACGTCATGGGCGAAATAACTGTAACCTCCGATCTATCTCGCGAGTGCTTTAAACAACACGGGCGTCAGCGCTTCTTATTGCCTTCATTAAAGGATATTAAAAAACAGGAAGTCAAGCAAGAAACTCTCCCTCCGATTATTACACTGTTAAAGGAAGTTTGATATGCTCTCATTCTTTTTTTAAGGCATTCCCGTTCCTGCGTATTTATTTCAAATTGTATTTAGATGATCAGTCGATACGCATGCCTGTCATCGCCTTATTCCACGTAATTATAAAAATAACAGTTCATTCTTTATAAGGCCGCTGGGAATGTCTAGAATAAATTTCGAAAAGCAAACGCTCAGACGGGATGACAAAACATGAACGGAATTTAAATATTTGTATGCGCAAAATTAAATAAAATTATGTACGATAACTATACAACTATTAAAATTTTTTTTTTAAGGCCACGGTAACGTTTACTGCAGAACGAAGTCATGATAAAGTTGACTGAAATTCAAGATGACGGCCTGTATTTAACACGGCGATAGCACGAAGCTTCACCTACTGCCTATCCGTGTTCCTTCTTTCACAAATAATTTTAATGGCCCAAAAAATGTGTAGTAATTACGTATGCTGAACGTCTTCGTGCATCTGAGTTCACCATACTTACAAGCCCATGGTGTGTAAAATTTTATGCTGTTAGTAAGTCATGACAAAACATGTAGCAAACAACGAATGGCTCTAATTAATTTTGCGGTAGTCAATAATTTTTTGGCAGTTCGTAGTTAAATTAGAACTTTCGGAAAGCACTGTTTTCTACGTACTTTTCTAACCATACGCGAAAATAATATTTTAATTGGCCCTATCACTTTTTTGATACGTCCATTAAGCGAAAGTGTGATAATGTTATCAGCAGTATGTGCCACTGATATGCCAATTCTTACTGACGTGGTTACAAAACTAACAGGAATTAACTGAAATTAAGTCAGTGTTAAAACATAGCACTTTTAATACGGCGTTAAAACTGTTGCAGGCACAACACAATCAATTAAGTTTGTGTCTTAATTGTGCAGTCGGTAATAAAGTGAAGCTAACTCTTGTTCCTACGGCCGAAGGGCGCAACGTAGCGGGCCGAGATAAATCTTCGTTGGTCAGGGCAGGTGTTGGATGCCGCAGGTAATCATTCGCCTCACTTAAGGCATTGAGGGCCTTACTGTGAATTGAAATGTTTGTCTTCTTCGTGAGTGAACGCTCGGCCATTCGTTCCCACTGACATGGGGGACGACAGCGGACATAAAGGGCACTAAGGCTTCGCCTGCAACCCCCCCCCCCCCACTCTGCTCCAATAAGGAACGTTTGTTTTTTATGTCATTAGGATAACGTAATATTTAACACACACACAGAGAATTGTTAACTTTTTGAAATTTATAAATATATGCGTAGGTTATGTTAAGATAACTGCCGTCTCTGTTTTGGCACCAAGAATAGTACTTCTGAATTACGAGTATATACTAACATACGAAATAGTTAAGACTAATTCTAACAATCAAATCGGTCGTATGAAATCATGGCAAAGGTCTTGAAATGACCCGTTTTTTTATATATATATATATTTTTGTATATTTACATTTGAAATTAGTGTATTTTGCTCTATGTTTGGTAGAAGTACCGTTGTATTCTTCTCGCATTTACTAAATTTTGGAATCCTGCCATGGAACGCTACCATTACTTACAGATTAGTAAAAAAACGCTATCTCTGATCGAACTTGATGTCCTATTATCTGTCGCAATACGCATGCCATCGTCCTCAAAAACCGATCACTCTAAGTATGACCTCAACATTTCATCTATCTCTTACTCTAATGAAGTTGTGCAGTGAGCAATATGTTCTGGCCAAGGACACAGCTACGTATGCATATGCATTAAGCGGGAAATGAAAAATTCTCTTTTTCTTGCAGTGTGTCCCAAACGTGCACTTGATCTACCGGTGTGCTTTAAGTCAACCTGTTGTTGAATTTTCCTTATAGTTAAAGTGTGTTTATCCGTGGCTTTATTGCATGTTGTGACAGAGTAAACCCTTCAACTGCTATCAACACATAAAATAACAAATGTCCATCAGTACCAATTAACGATCCAGGTGGAGGG
Source organism: Dryococelus australis (assembly GCA_029891345.1). Taxonomy (NCBI): domain Eukaryota; kingdom Metazoa; phylum Arthropoda; class Insecta; order Phasmatodea; family Phasmatidae; genus Dryococelus; species Dryococelus australis. The sequence continues at coordinate 42,124,845 of CM056997.1, forward strand.
ATATGCAGTTGATTCAATTTTCTCATTTTTTTCAAAATGTGGAATCTTTGAAAACACTGGAATCAGAATGCCTTCTCAAAGTCCCTACATTAATATACGTGAAACAATAATTCGAGTCATAAATGACCATAAGAACAACGGAAGAATAATGTTTGTAATTAAAGAAAAGCAAGCCACTTTTAATTCGGATGATTAACCGAATCATCTTGCCGTACAGAATTTCCGATGCAGAGTGGGAAAGTATCACGTAAAAGAATAACAGGACCAAAACAAGTTTGCAATGTTTTTTCATTTACCGGCATGTAAACTGACTGCGTGAGATAACAGATATATTGGGACACATTTAAGAATGATTCGGGCAGACATTCTTTTACAAGCACTTCCCATATTACTCGACACTCCTACTGTACTATGGGGGTAATTGTTGATATCACCATTTAAACAACATGGAATCTCAGCAGCCGTCAGATTTGACATCTGAGAAGAATACATCAACTCCTGTCCGACATGTGATCAACTTAGTTATCCGCAGACAGATTAGCCGGCATCAGTGTCACAAGTTCTACAAGAAGAATTTCCATCCAACGACTCTCTCACGTAGGCCTACTGACTCCTGGGAATAGTATTTTCGATCACAGTTACGTAATATAACTATGTAACCCAATTATCTCTAGGCTACATTAAAATGTTTGAATGCGTGTGTAATACAGCTCATGAACACAAATATTACAAATACTGTAACCTACGTTTTTTTTTTTATGATTTCAAGTTATTTTATTTCAAAGGGATTCAAGATCGCTTTACTTAATTTACAATTACAACTAGTCATTCTGTATAGCCCATTTACCGTTACTTCAGGTTTTTCTGAAGCCCTGTTAAAGTTCTACTTCCAGGATATTCTTCCGCCTCGTGCAATCTAAGCTTAACTAATCCTGGAAAAATACACCAGAGGGACAACGCACCTCATTCGTGCGCACTTAGTATAACAGTATTTTGTATAAGGACTATTTCTCACTAGGCGCTACCAACATACCTATTTTCTCCCTGATTTTTATTCAGATTGTTTAGAAATGAAGCATTATAATTTATAGATAAAATATTAATAACATTTCAATTAACAGAAAAAAAAAAGTAATTTTTATGAACACAAGTATAAAACGCTTGTGATACAGGGCGTATTTAGGAAATAACTAAACACGTCATATATGGGGAGATTTTTCAAAGGTTTGATTTTAAAAGGCCGAAGAAACCGGGAATGGACTATAGGAGAGGAGCCATGTTTGCTTTATACATTTGTAACCTGTATGAGTAGTGCATGTCTGTGAACGTATTTCCACTATAGCAATATACCTGAAACTTCCACCACAACATAATATATTTTAAGTACATTTTTACCCAAGAAATCAAATTTCTGTTTATTGAAAGTACTAGTAAAGGAGCAATGCATTTTCATGTAGCTTTTTATTTTTTAGTGCTTTTATTAAAACTTTACTTAAAGTCTAAATGTGTGTTATTATTATCACATTGCGTATAAAAACATGTTGGATAGTGTCTTCACACAAACCAATGTAGAGCGTCGTGAACGTACCTTTCAAAGCTCTGGTAAAATATATAGGATGAATTCACCCACTTTTCCCCCTTCTTCGTTTCTTCTTTCCGAGGGGCCACGGTGGCTGAGCGACTAGCACGCTCGCCTCCCACCAAGGCGAATCGGGCTCAATCCCCGGCCGGGTCACCGGATTTTCGCAAGTGGGAATCGCGGTGGACGATGCCGTTGGTCGGCGGCTCCATTCCGGCGCCGCTCCATATTCACTTCAATCGCCCTCATCGGCTCTCAAAACCTCGCTATTAAGAGCCGCCCAAAATATCTTCACTCTCAGTCACTCTGCTTTCCGCCCAAAATATAACGCAGCGACAACTTAAAATTGTATCGCACGCATCTTGTTCGGCAAACTGCCTTCAACTGAGTTAGCCGCGTAGCACACGCCAAACTGTGTACGCACCTCGCATCCGTCTGCTCTACGCCAGCGTAACGCGTCGTACACTGTGCCACCCTGGGTTTCCAAGCGGCCATTCCTCCCTTTTATTCCGTGTCATAAAAATGGGGATGAACGACTGCCGAGCGTATCTATGTTACCTTTTTGTGCACGAATATCGTCCTGAAAACACATATTTTCAGCTATTTGAGAACGAGTAATAGAAGCCTTTCAACTGACGATAAATTATTTTTGAAAATGCTGGTCAAAAAAAAAAAAAAAAAAGGCTCCGTTCATAGATACAGGGAGTATTGCCAAAGCTATGAAAACCATTTGGCGACTCCATAAAACTTTATGTTGCAGAAAACTATGTAGATTCCAGCAAAGATGGCACGATCAAGTATTCCGTTCCTTTGTCATAACTGAGCTGCAGAATACAAACGTTAAGTGATTTTACAAAACAAAAAGTAACTCATGAAAGTTTGAGAAATTCAGTTGCCGCGAAATGTACGCTGTTCTATATTTTGCAGTGCCCCAGGGAACAGTACATGAGATTAACCATTCATTATTAATTAAACTTTAAAACTGCAAAGTTACTGAAAATTTGCCCCGTTTACAGTGCGCACTTGTGACATGAAAAATTTGCGGGGAGGGGGGTGGAGGAGGTTAGCAATCTCGTGTGCCGATCAGTTATTTGGATGTCTGAAAGTAATCGTTGATGTTACAAAATCGTGAAATAAGTTTTCTGTAAGTAATTTGTTAAAAAAAAATTTTTGTGAGACGTGGTTAATGGGTGCGTATCAGGAAAGTCACACTGCCAACATCAGAGCTCAGATATTTTGATGAGAAATGAAAGTTATATTTAGGAAGGAAAATATTTAATTTAAAATCATACATAAAATATACGCCTTAAGAGGCTATGTGCCAGAAAGCCACTCTCAGGTAAAAGTTGTTAGAATTATATAATCAATAAAAGTAATAAAATGTAAAAGTAATTCAGGTATCACTCATGACTCCACTTTTCTACGCCCCGTGTTTTACTTGCTCTACATAAGTAAATCACCGCAGTGGTTGTTATATCCAATGTATAGATATTATCTTAGTTTCTGTAAATTTCATTTCCTCCGCCAACTTATTTATTTATTTGTTATGCCTACAGTCATAGAAAATTTGCACAATCAGTTAAAATCATCTGATAGTTGGTGAGCCGATCAAGTGGATTATATGAAGACGATTAGAGTTGCATGCGATGACGCATGCACATAGGTTGTAAGAGGACGCTGTCATCGCTTTTCGTGTGGCGTATACAAACACTTTTCATAAGAGTGCATGCGAAGCGACGCACTCGTTACCTGCCATAAGTGATGAACAAGTGTCACGCTGAAGGAAACTCGAGTGTTAAGTCACGAGACAAGTTTGGAGCAGTACCCTTATGCCGAGGACAACTGTTGGACGACTCCGACAAGCCATCGGGAGGAAGGCAATATGACTGCCAGAAGAAATTATGAGGAACTGTAATAGAAGAAAAAATCACCAACGAATTGCAAAACAAACAAACATTGTATCTTATATATCTTTGGTTCACAACACGTAAAGCCTGTTCACGATAAAGTGAGCACTTTTGAAATCAACCTTTAAAAAAAAAAAGGCACTGACCTTGCCCGCATATATTTTAACGGGTGCACTGAGTGACATGCGCCCAGTGAAGTTGGTAACAAAGGATGGAAAGTAGTTCCGTATCATAACGTTGAATAAGAAGTGTTAGGTAGCCATTTGTGACAACTTAAATTAGTTATTTCCCTTTCTGCGTTTTTGACGCAATGAAATGTAAAAATGAGCAGTTTTGTGAAATATTTCCTTTTATAATAATTCCACAGTTTCACTTGACCGACGCATGAATAAAGTGCTGAGGCCCGTGGCAATGTTAATTTTACATAAGGTGGAAGAAGAGACAGCGTGCATACAAGTATATCCTAAGCAGGGTTTAGGAAAGTGCTCATTTTAGCGTGAACAGCCTTTAATCTATAAACTTATGTAAGAGTTTTATTCAGATTCCTGCACGAGGGACGTCGAGTTGAGAGATTTGGGTGGCTCGTAACAACGAGGTCTTGAGAGCCGATGACGGTGAAATAGGGTGAGAATGGAGCAGCGCTGGAATGTAAGGGCTGGGGAAATGGGTGATCCCCGAGAAAACCCACCGAACAGAGGCATCGCCCGGCACGATTCCCACTTGCGAATATCGGGGAGTGACCCGACCGGGGATTGAACCCGGTTCGCCTTGGTGGGAGGCGAGCAGCGTGAGATGTTGCAGTAGCTCTTTTTCTGGGAGCGAAAATACGCTTAAGTGGTCATCGTGTAGAGAAATGCGCATGCATTGGAAATGTACCAAAAGTAATTTTGTGAAGATTGTCAAGTTTCTGTACGGAACCCAATACTAGTTATAATAATAGATGCCGAAAACACAGAGGAAATGCATATATGCAACCACTATATCTTTGTAGTACTTAACAGTGATTTTCATTTTGATAAACGTGGCTGAAATGAAAAATTTTCTGTGAGAATCAAAAAGCAAAACAACATTAGTCTTTGGCACCATCTCGAGAGCTAATGAAAGAAAATGAAATTTATTGTTGCCACTACTTCGTTTGTTGGATTAACGCCAATCAGCAGACTAGCTCCATGGCCATGGCGGATGAAAAAAAAACTCTGATTTAAAACGTCTCTCGCCAACATTATCTTAATGAAGATAGAAAAATTAAGTACAGAGGTATGAAAGATCTGATACATGTATATATATGTGTGTGTGTGTGTGAGAGAGTGAGAGAGAGAGAGAGATAGATAGAGAGAGAGAGAGAGAGAGAGAGAGAGAGAGAGAGAGAGAGAGAGAGAGAGAGAGAGAGAGAGAGAGAGAGAGAGAGAGAGAGAGAGAGAGAGAGAGAGGACGGGCAACATCAGCCCGGAAACGCCCCCGTCGAACGTTACAACCAAGACAGACAGTGTCGGGATGCCTAGTACAGTGCAACAATTACGACAACTTACAGGCCTTTGTGAACTAATATAACGTACCAATGCGCTACCGGCGAGCCACGAAGATCACAGTTCACAACTGACTGATCAAGTCCGTTCAACCGCATAAACACAGACTACAACCAACCCGCACTCGTATCTCAGGATCCACAACATCGACACACCGCATGCCACCTGCAGTGCATTAGGGGGAGTGTAAGTTACCTACCTCTTGTGCTGTAATACGCCTACAAGACATGTTGGCGACTCATGTCATCCGAGTTAGCGCGCTTAACTGCTACCCTCCAGGTACCGAGTTCGGTTCCCGGCTTGGGCAAATGTACATCCCGATTAGCAGGCTTCGAGGTAATGTTAGTATTTTACCTCGCGACATTAAACGTGGTACATTCTTCCACAACGTCCCGAGAGTTGTCGTATTCCACTGCAATATGCGTCCCAACGTTGGTTTGGTTGTAACATTCTAGGGAGGTGTATCCGTCCTTGCATTCCCTATCTCAAGTGGATGCTGGCGCTCTTTTCCATCATCCATAGTGTTTGTAACACCGCCCCGGATACACTCTTCAGAAGTAAATGTACACATAAACAGTTGTTATAGTAGTTAAAATGTTCGGATATATGTGCCAATTGTAACCTCATTGATCATCTATTCTAGACTGATCCCTATTTGTGCTCTTAGATTTTCTTTAGCTCCGAGATTTTCCCAATCGCTCATTTATCGTTGTAGATATGCACAAACGATATTATAACTCCACTGTCTGTTGCAATCGTATGGCATAAAACAATATACAGTCCAGACGAGAGTTAGTGGAGATAAAAAGAATGCACAAAACTAAAGAAAAATCTTTTCGTGAATCTTTATTTCTCAAACTGAGTTACATCTACGTTATGCTGAGGTTTGTTAAACTCATTACAAGAAAACTTGACTTTACTTCAGTTTTAATTAAATGTGAACGCACTGGTGAGCCATCTAAACCCAAACATAGCGACAACAAAAATTTAACGCAAAGCGTTCCGTGTTAACATCATGTGAAGTGCTGCTTTAGAAGGAGAACGAGCAACATCTAAGCTTAAGTTGTCCGGTTTTTCAAACGAGTGTCACGCCATAACTGGAAAAACGTCAAGAAATTCTCTAATGGCTTGTCCATTCTCTAGTAATATATACATTAAATGATTCAGTTCCTCAAAGCGGGGGGAAAAATACTTCTAGAAGCAAAGAGTTCTTGCGACGAGTTCAGTACGAAAGCGGATGAAAATCGTTGCTGAACACATTTCAGATGTGAGCCGGATGACGTCACCACAAGGTAACGCCACAGGCTAGTCACACAGTGGATATCTTATCTCAGACGAACTTCACCTAACAGCCTACGTTTCTCACAATTGAGGCCATCGCGTCAATGTTGTATGACAAGGACTCTTATCGCATTAATGGAGGTACCCTCCTGCAATTCCAGCACTAGCCGAATCCAACTTGGTTGCTGATCTTATAACAAGTGTCACCAAAGTGTCCAAAATATTCGCCCCTGTAACTGGTTGACGGCAAATTAAGCAAAAAAATGAACAAGCACGTACATTTTCACGTAAACAGAGACTAAAGTATACAAGCAAATGTAGCTGTACATTTTAAAGGGACATAGTTATGTGATGAGGGACCCACAACTGTAACACCTTTTTGAGCTACAACCCTTATCACAAATGGACTTCATTGTATTCTATACTAATTCATTTTCAAAGTAATTGACAATTATTGATTTTTTTTAAATCCATATAGTCAATAAAGGCCTAAATAGGAGTTGGTTCCTTTTTTATGTCACTAAATTTAAAAAATAGTTGGTTCCAATATGTGACAATACTGGATTAAGTAATAATGTATAACAAATTGTTAAGGGCTCTACATAATGAGCCTACAGCGACGGAGTTCAAATTGGGAATCAATGTTAAATATTCTCCTCTAAAGATAACTGTTTCAAACAAAAAGTACCCCAATTGACGTTTCTTAATAAAAAAAAAAAGTCTTAGTAGTTTTGAGTTTTATAGATTTTCTAAATTCAACAAAATATTAAATTAGAAATTATATGAATAAATAAAATTAATTGAAAATCTCTTAACGTGGCATTTTTTCTCTGAGAAGGTAGTGTTTGACTATTTTTTTGTATTGAACAGATATCGTTGAATATTATGTATTGAGAAGTAGTTTATTTAACATTGATTCCGCACTACGTAACTGAAGGCTGCTTGGTACACAGAGTCCGTAAGCAGTTTACTCGTATACCTAGAAATATTAATTTCATACGTTTTATACACGTTTTAAGGTTAAAATACGCATGAATGTACTTTCATTAAAATCGGAGTTGAGCACATATTAGCTTAGAGGAGCATACATGTTCATTAGTATTTCTTGTAAATACAAATCAACCATTTGTGCCATATGTTGCTAAAAGTAACTTAATATAAATTACTAACGACGTCACGAGAGCAGCACTATTATACTCGGAAAAAAAATATTAATTTTAAAACGTACCACTACCCAGTACACAGCCATATACTGACGTGATAGAAACTAAGCAATACACTTTACATGTTTCCAGGATTTCCTAGCCAAAATCACCATTGAAATAACCTAGCGCATAACACTGGCATTCCTAGTAGTCTGTAAAAAAAATAGTCTTAGGCTATTTTACGGAGTTAAATGCCATTTGAATATTACCCCATAAATAGTCCGCATTATACTGGACATAACTGTTACTTTACGAAAACATGTAGGTCTATCAATTAAACTATCATTATTCCAGTGTGAAGTCCAACGCATAAACAACGCCCTCAAACACAGGTTGCGATATCCTCCCGGCAAGAAGGAATCGCAAAATAAAAATTTTGGGGTGCAAACAAGCGGAAGATGACATCTTATGGCGACGGTCCATACGCCTGGCAGAGTTTATAAAAATCGAAGCTAGTCAGGCATCCCGGAATAAAATTTTTATTTAGGAGTTCTTTTTTAATTTTACACTCCCAAACGTCAATTCAAAGTTGGTTGGCTATGTAATAATCTGTTGCGAGTAGAAAGTTTGCGATTCTTTATTTTATTGGATTTCAAACCGAAGTAGAATATCTTTCATAGACTAAAGATGAGGTAGACCGCTTATTCGTCTTCTGCGCATGTGCCCAACATTGACATACCCCAAAGGAACACATCTGTCAAAGTCACATGGTCAACAGTGACAAAATTATATGTTTATGTCTTAATTTTAAAATGACAAGCATTATTATATGAATAAAATACTTTTACCAATTTTAATTTAATCAAACTGCATTACAAATTGGTTAGAGGAATTATACATTCATCTCAAAGCACTTTTCTACAAATCAGTTTTCTAACTCAAAATCCAAACTACGCCATTTTAGCCAGACGTGTAGGCAGAAAAGCAGTTCAATGTTGGGACACGGAGACTGGTTGTGCGCAGCCAGCGAGATCGGTCTACCTCATCTTTAGTCTGTGTTATCCTTCACGATTGTTATTCATTAAAAAAATACAGAGACCCCAACCTACTATTACCAGCTTTTCTCAAGACTGTCGTAAAATATGCACTAGTTCCCGTATTACTGTCCAGTTATTTCGTAGGTATTATTGCGAAAACTGTTGCCAAACATTTCACACCACCTTTCTCTTTTCACTTCCTTTTTTTTACTAACTGAAATGTAAAGCTATCAAATGTATTCAAAAAATGTATTCAAATTTTTACATATGTCTCAATTTAAACTCAAAACTTCCCTACCTATTAATAAATCAGACATGTTTTTCACCGCTCGAAAACTTTCGTGTGGGAATGAAAATGTTCCTTCGAGTGCATGGATCATTCAGGTGGATTTTGTATTGCTAGGGGTCAGAGCTCCATGGTGTCTCATTCCAGTCAAGCATCAGTCATCTTGGTTGTGTGACCTTAAACTTGAAATGTAATGACATCACTTCCTGGGGTGAACTCTACCTCATGGGGCGACCCTGACCGCGGATAACCTAAAAATCAAAAGCTCGAGAAATATAACCAAATTCGCAAAAATTAAAAACCGGGAAATAATTATATTATTTACCCTTGCCGTTGTTGGATTTTCGGAACCGTGACTATGACACATGATAATCTTGGGATGACCATAAACCCTAAAAATCAAGAAAATTGCATTAGTAAATATTTGAGAAAAAAATTGAAAACATATTTGACATTGTAAATAAAAAACCATCATTCAAATATAAAGGCCAAAAAAAATTTATATGCATTTCAATTTTACAGGTACTATAAAAATTTCAAAAATTGCTAGATTGAATAAAAAAAATTAAAATTATGCAAAACTTCAAAATTTGTAAATTTGAAGCACGCGAACTAACCGCTGTTACTATATTTCATTGACTATTTAGTCAGTCTGTCAGCTTTTCACTCCCATTCACACCCACCAACTACCATTAGCTTTACATCACGCCAGACCCCCCCCCCCTTCAACAATTTTCCACCATTTACCCACTATTGCCCGACACCCAACACTGGCATTAGGCTGCAGAAGTGATTCCATGATATCACATTACTCCCTCGTTACTGAGAGTTGGTCACGTGACATCTCAACCTCTGCGGACAATGTCTCCATAGACTCGCGCCACGGTAGAGTTATACGTCTGATGCCTTGGGCGAATTACTGGATGTCCCAAATTAATGTTTATACTACTTGTATGTTAATAACAGAGAAAATATGAAATACAATCTGATGATGTGACTGCGTGCGTTTGACACTGTAGGGGCATTGTTGGGTGTGAGCGAGCGCATGTAGCAATTCTGACGTTTTCAGTTCTGTTTGCAGCTACGAGCGGCAGCAGTACAAATGTAGAGGAAATGGGAGAAGTGACATGACAAGTTGAGCTGACAGGTGGATTTTGTGTTATTAGAAATGTGAGAATACGACGGAGATGCAGCGACGACGAAGGTAAGAATTCGATATTGCGTCACTGTCATGTGTATTAGTAACAATGACATAATTGCATGACACATTTCAGAGGGCTGTGTGCGATGCGAAGAAGGGATGGTATTGCTGAAAGAGAAATACAAGAGTCAAAGAAAGTGTGTGTGGGGGGGGGGGAGGGGGGCTATGACACATACACTCACACATTCCCTAGGGAAATTAAAATCCGTATGGCAAAACTGCTTTGAGTCAGGTGTTAGCAAATCAATTGTCCATCGCCTTTTAAAACAAGTAAAGTATATACCCCACGATCTGATCTAATTTCGCGCTATTTTACTGACGTGATTTTTTTGGTTCGATGAGGCCACCATTAAATCACCAAACTATGGTACACCAAGCAGGTAATATTCCTGGGTTAACAGTGTGTGCGGTATGTCTGCCAGAGGACTTGTGAGGCCGTTCTCCGCTAACCGAACGACGACAAGTGATAGTTACAGAACCATATAACAGGATCAAAATGATGGCCACTGTTCACCAGCTCTACCCAAATGAGTGTTACTTTTTCCCGCAGGATGGTGCACCGCCACATTACCATCGAGATGCACAGTCGATCCTGGTGTACCGTATGGACGTCGCCGCATCGTTTGCTGCGCGGGGAACAGCTTGTCGGCGTGTTGAGTTTCTAGAGTCGTCCGCTAGGGGGCGCGCGGCGTAACTTGCTCGAAGTCTGGGATCCGCGACGGCTGTCGTAATTTCCACGGTGTGCTGGGGAACGGGGTCGTGCCCAAGCTTCTGGAGGAAGCGGATTATGCATGCCAATGTTCAATCGCCACGTGACGCGGACGTGAAGCGTGTATCATTATTCGTGGGAAATGCACAGCGCACGGTGTGTTTGACGGCAACCGTGTCCAGTAGGGAAGGGTGCGTACATTTTGAGCCGTCGGAAGTGATAAGTACAGGACACCGACAATCGCGGCATATTAAAAAGAAACGCCTTTGTGTTGCGCACGGTAAAGTCACGGCCGCGAGCTACAAACTGGTGCCTGGTACAGTACTCGTACGGAAGAGTTCCTGTAACTCGTGAAAAGTCTTGACTCTTGTGTGAGTTGCGCTGGCAATAACTATGAGTATTTCTGGGAACTGTCAAATCGTTTGACCCCGTCAATGTGTGTCACTCCATGGAAGTACAGTGTGTGCGCGTGACCTTGTCTGGTACGCCGGAATGATATTCGATGCTTGGCTGAGTTTAGCGCGACTAAACAACGGGTTTAGAGCGTAGTGTTTACACGAAAAATTGTGCAGCGCCTCGCCTGGGATTGTCAAGCGATTGGATTTCATCATGCAGCAGGTTTACCCTATTGCCCAGTGTAATGGTTGCGGTTTGTCTTCCCTTCGCTTCATGACAGAAGATAACAGCGTTGTGAGGCTCTTGACCCAATGGTTTTAGTAGTGTAAATCAGCAAATTCCGAGTCAGCAAATATTTTATATTAAAAAATTTTTTATGGTGCATTATCTTGCTACCAATTACTGGGATTATTAGTACATTGCCCTTTTTAATATTCGCACGCACCCGAAAATGTCCGTATAGCTTTAAATGTATGCAGTCCCATATAATGTATTAACGTATATAAAGGTTTAGTAGTGATTATTATGTCGTTTCTTCACCTTTAGACTGTAGAAGACAATGAGAAGACCTCGCAGAAACATCCTGCCTAGTCCTCCATTATATTATTATGCTGCGGTTCCCATCACCGCATCATTTTCTGAGGGTCTCAAATCATCCTCTGGGCTAATCACCTACCAACAAAGAATTTTATGTTGGTTTACGGAGTGGCATTTGTGTGATAAATATTCAGCTCTACAGTATTTTTTATAGATCCATCTTCATATAAATTGTGATGTGTAACAGATGCCGGGGAAAAGTTTCAGTCTTGTAAATACTTATGGTGGATGGCCAAATTCCACACATTTTAAAGCGAGTCATAGTTTTTGGGAGATGCAACTTCAGACAGCGCGGAGAAAAACTATTTCAGGAATGTGATCAATTAATTAGTTTTCCAGGATAATAATTCAGCTAATAGCCCAAATTTCGGGATAAATATTTATTTAGGGATCCATATACATTTCGTGTTATTATCTGTATTTTATGAGAACATTGAGGGCAAAACTAGAGTGGGAAGATCTCATTATCTGTTACAATATATAACTGGAAGAGAGAAAAGAAACTCATGATTCTCTAATAATACTGACACTTTCCTGTCTATTGTAGGGGAAACATTATAAGCAAAATATTTCGCAAATAAAAGTCTAACTTCCATGCAATCACCCCGACATATTTGCTGTCCCTGTGAAACCAGTGGAACCATTTCTTACGAAATTTCCATGATATAGTCCACTTCATATAAGTGGTCTCAAATTTGACAGTTCTAGGAAAGTAGTGCCAAAGGCATCTGGTTGGCTATGTATCATTCCGCCACAGCTGAACTGTCGTTGAAGGTGACTGTTTGCAAGCAAACACCATGTGACTGCCAGCATTTGTAAACAAACAACATATGACTGCCTGTTTTTGTAAACAGACTGCATGTGCCTACTCCCAAATGACTTTTAGAAGCTGTGAAGGGCTGTTCAAACAGTTGCAGGTTGGCAACAATCCCATTTTTTTTAGGTTATAAATATTTTATGTAAATGACTTAGCCCATGTAATAAGTCTATAAATTGATAATTTTTTAGATGCAAGAAATTTGTAACCAGAATGCACGAAAATGAAATTGTATTTTGACTGTCAAATGAATAAGATATTTTACTGTTTTTTAATATACTAGAAATATGTTTATGACAACTAATCTTGTCACACTTACCTGAGGAAAGTTCTTGTAAATATAAAAATTTAACATGGTTTCCACGAACACCAAATACCAAGATCCCCCCCCCCCGGGCCAGAAATGCACAAATACCGAAATACCGCCCCTCCCTCTCCCCACATTCTTTTCAAAGACGGTATACATTCTTAGATACAGGCTATGCCTACTATTGCATTAAAAGTACACAATTCAGCTTTGTGGTTTGATATGACAACAAACTCTGTACAGCCTGATACTTTTATGGTTATAAGTCTCAGAATGTTAAAGTATGTAGGCAGCCAAAATAATATTTAAGCAAATGTTACTTAATTTCAGTAATTTTAATAACTCTCATTTATGACTCAAATGTTAAGTATTGCAGGTCTACATACAAAATACTTTAATAACTTTTCTCAAATACCTATATGTTCTGATTTTCACGCTGTGAATAAAAACTTATTTCTGATTAACTCAGTGTTGATATTTACACTGAAGTTCAGTCGCATAACCTCCTTCCTCAAAATTGTGTATACAGCCCTAAGCTTGTTCTCGGGTACCTAATGAAAAACTGTATTTCATTTCAGAGATGTTACAAAGCGCTCTAGAGAAGCAGATGCGACCTACAGCAACAATATATCAAACGAACATGTTACTTACACACTAAAAAGATGCTCCACTTACCCAAGATTGAAGACATCATAAAGTTCATTTTCCTTAGCGATAAATTTTGGAAAATCGCGGTTCCTGCTGATGCACGAGACGCTTCTTTATGACGTTGGAGCACCTTCGTTGGGTGCTTAAATCTACCGCCAGCTTAAAAAAAGAACCTCCTTGGAACACCAGCGTACTTTGTGGTGGGAATTTTCCCTATGCCAAACTCTCCAATAAGAAATCCGGTTTTGTTCCGAACTTGAATAGAATAAATCTTACTAAAGGCTGTTCACGATAAAGTGAGCAGTTTTGAAATCAACTTTAGAAAAAAGTCACCACCCATGACTGCATATATCTCAACGGGCGAACTGAGTGACATGCACCCAGTTAAGTTGGTAACGGAGAAAGGAAAATAGTTCCATGTCTGAACGACTAATATTTACGTTTGTAATAATTTCATGGTTTCAATCGACTGACGCATGAATAAAGTGACGAGGCTCATTGTAATATTAATTTTATATAAGGCGGAAGAAGACACAATTTACATGCAAGTAGATCCTAAGCAGGGCTTTCAAACGTGTTCATTTTACCGTGAACGGTCTTTATCAGTCACGAACAGTGTGTGTCTACTAGTTGATTGCAAACAGATTATTCCCAAGCAAGAATTTTTTTTTCCGAACCCCAGACTGCATCTGTTATTGCGAAGAGAGACAGAAGGGCGTAGCACAGCAGGAGACCGCATTTCGCTACTTGTGCCTGGCTGACCCTCTCCAGCGGCACGTTATTTATTTTTTGACTCGGCTCCCCCTCCTATACGTACGTGATAGGGGACGGATGGTGCAGGTCCGCCAACATTTACGGCTCGATAAAAATTGGCTCCGTTGGCCTGCGCTGTGGTTTGTGGGGGGTGGTGGGGGGAGGGGGCGACGCGAAGGGCCGTAAACACGCGGCGCGCGCCCATAAACACGAGCAGCTGTGACGCATGCGCGCGCCGGGGCTCCGCCAATCACGTGCTCCGCTCGCGGTGAAGCACAATCTGTGTGTGGTACACTTAGCCACCTTTCAATCAATACTAAAAGAAAAATACGTGCCTTGTGCTGATGCGACTCGATTTAGCTTTCGCAAATTGGTCATCGCCGAAATCGTGATGCCAATAGAGATGAACTGCGAAAACTGTAACAAAGAATATATTATATATGTTGTTCACGGTTATTTGAATACTTTTGAAATACACCTTTGAAAAATGGCACGTCCCTAACTACATATATTTTAGTGGGATCACTGACTGCCGTGCGCCACATAAAGTTGGTAACAACGAAAGGAAAGTAGTGCCATGCCTTAACGTAGAATTACAAGAGTAGGGTAACACTTGTGATACTGAAGTGATTTCGTTTGCTTTCTGTGGTTTTTTGTGGAAGTCTAATAATGAGCAAATTTATAACATATTTTCTTCTCTAATAGTTTCACAGTTTCATTTGAACGGCGCATAAGTAAAGTGATCAGGTCCATGACAATGTTAATGTTACATACGGCGGAAGAATACGTAGCGTTCATACAAGTAGATAAACAGCATACATACACATACATATATGAACTATAAATTTGAAGATAACAGAGAAGACGCTGGGGAGACGTTTTATTAATTTCGAAAGTTCTAAATTCAAATTAGTTGCCTGCAGTGCAGTCCGAATGTTTATCCAACACTCAAACTCGCATTTCAAACATTATCCGACTGATGACGTTCCGGCAGGGCGAGACGTGTTTGAGGTTGACATAAACACATCGCATCGCTTCGTAAACTTGCGCCGGCTGACGTAAACTAATGCTGCGTCAGGATTCTTCCACTTTGACATTTATTTCAGTACTTACGGCAGCGCCCGAAAAGTCAGTAGGTACTTATCCAAGTGTCATCTTGTATGCGCTCGTGAATACGTGTAGTAGTTCCTCGAGACAGAACTTTACTATAACTGTTATCTGTCTTCGTCTCGTGGGAAACACAACTAACGCATGAAAGTTCGCTGTAAAGTAAACCGAGACCTAAAATTGATTTTACGCATATTGATATAACGCAGTGGAGTCAGTCAGACTCGCGGCTAGTTTTTGGACCATCAGTTATCCAACCAACGAATGTGTGCTGTTCACTTTTAAATTGAGGTAGAGATAAATATTATGAACAGAACTGAATAAATACGCGAGTAGATCCAATTGCACTAGCTTGATATTCATTTCCTTTTGTTTTCAGTAAGAAACTAGAAGAAAAATAACAACAGCAACACTTGTTACAAAACTATTAAGTAACGTTTTCGTTGAGTTCCTCCCCCCCCCCCCCTTCCCCGGTAAATGAATTTCCTTGTGTTAGAGAGTTTTCAGCATTGGTTTCTGAGTGAGTCTTTGATACTTCGACAGCCAATGAACACATTGTAAGTGTAGCCTACTAATTTAAATGCCAATGCTTTACTCAGCCAATACCATTAGAGGAATCGTGCCACACAATCACAGGCACTTTTACTAGTGGCTACGAGACACTCTTCTATCCAACAAGTTGCGTGGAACAACGCTGAAGGGTTCGTTAGAAATACGAGAACTATCTTCAAACAGTCAAGAGACCGCAAAACAGTGTGCCAGTTAAGAGAACCTTTGCAACAAGCCAGGCAGTTTGACGCCTTCCTAGCAAACTCATTTGTGTAAATAAACTGTTTACGTACTAAGTAGTTAACCATCACCCCCTCCCATATCATCAAGCATGTTTTAGCACCAGACCCTTCTGTTACATCATTTATAGAAACAAAATTGTATATTAATACCCGGAGAAATAATTTCATAACAATTTGTGGTGTCAATAAAAATAATTGTGTTCTTTACATAAAACAATAGGCCAGCTTCAATTTAAACGACGCATCAACAAAAGTACACTACAGGAAAATATGAGGATCTCTTACATTAGCTAATTCTTTTCCGGAAAATTGTAACTGCATCCTTCCTTGAAAGTGTAGCTAAAGCAGACTTTTATTGCTCGTAACACAGCCACGATAACAGACAAATCTCTAAGTTTCTGAATAATGCATATTGAACAACGAAGTGCTAACCATAAAATATACTGGTTGAGGCTATCAGCCCCTTTCCATAACAACGGTTGGATTGGAATCCCACATTTGGAATGTTTGTGTAGTTTGATGCGGATTAACTACCGACCATACATTAAAAAAAAAAAAAATTCGCCTGAGGTTTTAACGCATACATGCCATCGTTTTCGATAAATTAATACACAATGAATTGCGACAATTCCAATGTTAGATCATTATGCATTAATTTCTCAAAAACTGTGGCGTTTAGCGTAAAAATACAAGAGGGCTTTTACATATATAATGTAAGGTAGAATACTAAGTAGCTAGAAGAAACGAAAAATACCACACACAAACGAGATTTCAATCCATCCGTTTTTATGTGATGCGGTTCATAACCGCACCCAAAGTTTTATGGCTTGCGCATAGGCATTCAATGACGCGTTATACAAAACCTTCAGAGATATGTCTGACATTCTGACTGTGTTACTAGCAAAAAACGTCAGCTTCAGCTAGTATGTCAAAGGTAGTTACCCTTTCGGAATAAACTTAGGCTGTAGGTCGTGTATATATGTATATATATATTTAGACATACTTTTTGATGAGAAATTACCCGCCGGAGTTTGTCGGTAGAGTTCATATCCATCCCTGTATACATTATACATATATATAATCAACTTGCAGAAACACCATAACAAAGTAATATTTTATTGCTTTTAATGAAACCAGCATAACAAAAGCGACTGTTCATGAAATACATAAATTCCCATGCTTGTACACTTTCATGACAGTAACAAAATAGCATAACGAGAGGGAGCCGCCTTCTTGCTGTTGTAATACCCTGATGACAAGAATAAAAAGAGTTTGGCGGATGGGGACCCACGAAAATATGTTTGTTTGTTTGTTTGTTTGTTTGTACAAGAGTGTAGAGACCACGTGTTATGCCAAGCGCAGTGCCGAATAAAACAGTAACCGGAAAACGTTCTCGACAGTCGAATGCAAATTATTGGGCGGACCAGGAGAAATGCCACTTCTAAACACAATTCCTCAGCGAAACGAATGAGATAGACGCCGGGTTACGACACTCCAAATAGGCGTATAGCAGAGAAAGGGTCGCGCGACGTAAGAAACACATTGGTATACAGATAGTTTAAACAAAAAGATATTGACTGAAAACACTGTCCAGAATTTCCATAACATTAATTTCAGCCGTAACCAAATAATTCCCGCAAGACCACGCTCCGACGACAAAAACCAGAACATGGACTATAATTCTCCGCGCCAACTGCCCAGTACTCTAACATCCATAATTTAACAAATGCGGGGCAATAATATAGCAAAAACCAGTAGTATGCTGTGTGAAAACCATTGCCTGCATTGTTCAGATTTTGTCACGCAGTAATTCATAACGAGCTAAGTTATCAGTCGGACAGTTCCCATACGAAGAAAGTTACCTTCTTAACGCCCATACATTTAACGTTTCTAGGATCAAGAGATTTTAAGCCCTCGGCAGAAGAGAAACATTTGCCTTACTTCCGGTTCAGTTACACCGTCAAAACCAACTACAGATTCTTTTTTGCGCAGGAAATGTCTTACAGACTGGAACAATGTCTAAAATACTCACTAGATATTGTAATATGTAAAATTAATTATATGACACTCTAATTAACAAATGCGTTGGAACTTCATATGCCAAGGGCAGAAAGCTACATTGTGTATCCCGTCGGCTCACAAAATGTAAAGCAAAATGTATACTGTAGATTTTGGAATATATATATATATATATATATATATATATATATATATATATATATATATATATATATATATATATGTGTGTGTGTGTGTGTGTGTGTGTGTGTGTGTGCGTGCGTGAGTGCGTGAGTGCGTGCGTGTGTGTGTGAACAACGGGGGGATCAGGGCCTACTCCCCTTAAAAATGAGGCAAGGCAAGGCAAGAGTTAATGAGCAGTGAAATGGACACGGATACAACAAAACCACGTGCCGTACACTAACAATTTTACTCGCTTTCAAGTGTGACATTACAATATATTATCTAGGCAATCAACACGAAAATTGCTTGGTGCAATCATAATAATGCAAAAGGCTTTGACTAAATTGACAACGTAATAACAAGGCAACAAATCCCCGTAGAAATATACAATAGATTGCCGTAAACACACAAAATTTAAAATTAAGGAGCGGTTATATGAATCCTAGAAAAAATCAATTTCAAAACAATTTAATAGGAAACGAAATGTTATGAGGGGCGGTCTTAAGGACTCTTACAAAAGTCTTCATTACTTCAAAATTACTCGCAACAATAAAATAGGGGCCCTAAGAAAATAGCACAGCAATGATTAGAATTGCACCCTATTCTACGTAGCAAATGGGACATGAGTGCATTATTTAAAACACGCAAGCCACTGGCTAGAAATGGGCGACCAAATATCACAAAAAAAACACATTAAAAAGGAAAACGATACTGCCGTGAAGCGGCTATAGTTGCACCAAAATGTAATTTTGAAAGGCTACCAAACCAGAATTTAAAAAACTGCCAAACAACAGCACACATCCCAAAACTACGAACACATTAAAATGGCCAACTGCCGACTCACACACTCATAACTCACCATTACGTAGTTAAATGCCCAATGAAGACGAACGGTCGGCTACATCAAATACGCTAGTGGTATTAGTTAGGTAGTAGAACTCCAGGCGTCTTTTTTTTTTCCTAATGCGGCGCAGAAGCGCCTGGCCTTAGGAAACCCTGTACTCGCCAAATCGTCAAACGGCACACATATACACGCACGCACGCACACACACACAGGGATGTCGTAACCCCGACGCCATGGTTCAAAAATACGGACCGTACATGACGACGGATCCTACAGTACTTAAACTCCAGAAGTGAAGTGAGCTTACAGTTACATTAAGCAGTCCGAGCTAGCCGACAGAAACTAGAAAGAGAAGGGGGGGGGGGGGGGACCAAGGAACAAAGGGACACAGAGAGGAAACAGGAGAGCGAAGCCAAGCGCGTACGCGAGCTCGCCGATAAACATAAACGTAGATGGCGCTACTAAGTATAGCGGGCAAGGTGCCAGCAGCGCAACGGGAGTACCCAGAGAAAACCCACATACCAACAGCAACGTCCTGACCGTGTCCCACTTGCGACTAATCCAATTCGGATCCGCCGGGAATGGAACACAGACAGCGCTGTTAGCGAGTCACTTAGAACTCACCCGTATACACTATGTTACTAATTTATTTGTGCTATTTACATTCGTATTAAAATTTCTCTAAAAGAATACCAGTAATATGATATGCTCAAATCTTGTCACTTTGTAATTATTTTCTTCCTTATTATCTTTGGAAGTTGAGTTCTTTGCACTTCTTAGTTTTTCCTTGAAAAACAAATCAAAAAATAAAAGTTGTGGTTTTTAGTTAACTCTCCTACGAGTCCATTTTCTTATTGACCTCCATATTTATGTGTATTTTTATCATATTTTAATTTGAAAATAAAATTGTCACTTATCCATTCGCGTAATCAGTGAAATGGTAGATCACTTAGATATTTTCGCTGGTTTCACAATATTTAACGGAATTTATTAATTGTTCCACCTTTCCACGCGTCAACACTGTCCCCTGTAGAAAATGTTACGATTCATAGACGCGTAGCCAAGAAGCACTGTATATGGTTTCATTGGTTGCTATATTTTTAGTGGTTAGAGGTCTGAAACTACAGAGGCTAATGTGGAGTAATGTTCTTATTTATACCCGTGGTCAGCAGGCAACATGCTGTGAAAATTGCAACACCCAGAAAGAATGGCCCAAGTGAATCCAAACTCGGAGGATGTGCAGACCAGTGTACCAGCAATAAGTGATTACGCTTGCAGAGAGATGGCGTACACGTAGGCCCAGCAGCGCCCTTTCGTGTGGGACCGGAACGGTCAGTGTTACGCCAAACAAAGTGAAAAGTGCCAATATGCCTCGTCGATGCCATATCAGTACGTGAGTGAGTTAGAACTGGGCAGAATGATCGGTCTCCGGAAAGCGGGTTTGTCACACCGCGACATTTCGGCTCGTACAGGGCATGCTGCTACGACAGTGATGCGTGTGTGACACTAGTGGATAGAAGAGGGTTGTACGCAGCGACGAGCGGGTTCTGGACCACGCAATGCGACCACAGCACGGGATAACCGCCATCTTGTCCGCATGGCCGTAACAGACCGTGCAGCCTCGTCCACAGTGTTGGCTCGACACTGGAGCACTGAAACCTGTCTGCGTCGACGGTTCGACGCCGTCTGCTGCGGGCTGGACTGGTGGCACGTATGTCATTGCGTCAACTTCCATTGTCTAGAAACGACAGACGCCTCAGACTACAATGGGCACGTGAACGCCGTCGCTGGCGTGCTGAGTGGCAAAATTTAGTGTTTTCGGAAGATTCCCGCTTCAACCTGTCCTACAGTGATGGCCGCATACGTGTTTGACGCTATCGTGGTGACCGCACTCTGGTAGCTGGCATTGTGGAGCGGTATAGCAGACAAACGCCAAGTGCGATGGTGTGGGGCGCCATTATATACAAAATGCGATCTCGACGCCTACGTAATGAGGGCAATCTGAACAGCAACCGATACACCAGGGAGGTTTTAGAGCACGAGGTACTGCTCCTCCTTCAGGCAACACCACATTCCATATTTCAGAATGACAATGGCCGGCCACATGTGGCGAGGAATGTACAAGCCTTCTTCAATGAACGACTGGTACCACTGCTTCCCTGGCCTGCACATTCGCCTGACATGTCGCCCATCGAACATGTCTGGGATATGGTTGATCGGTGACTTGTTCGTCACGGTCCTCCAGCAACCACTGTTGATGCTTTGTGGACTCGCATACAAACCGCAGGGAGGGAGATTCCCCAGGAACATTTCCAAGTACTCTTTGATTCCATGCCACGACGGTTACAGGCTCTGATTTCAGCACGTGGAGGCTTCACGCCGTACTGAATTCTCAAGGTCAGAGATCATGTACAGTTCTGTGATTCTAATCAATTGTGTAATGTCATGTACCTATTCTGAGGTATAAAGTTCATTTCAATCACTATGTATCTTTCTTGGTGTTGCGTTTTTCATAAACGTTAGTTCTTGTCGACTGACGACGTTTATTCATGTTCGGGCTCGTAGAGACACACTATAATCTGTCTCGAGCATATTTTATGTCGACTGGTGGTAGATTAATGATACACGTACATGACGTTTCACTCCACCAAACCTAATAAATAGGCGCCTTAGTTGTTGGCGGTGTCATATTCTCAGTAGTTACAAATTAATTCAGTGGACATCATCTTAAAAATCTACAATCGCGTAGACTTTGAAGAAAAACTGAATCGTAAATAATCGCGTCGTTAGATAACAACTATTGTATTTGATAAGTAAAAATAAAATTCTGCAGTTGGGTTTAAAAGTTAATTGACAACTGTAGCATAAAGCAAATCAATTTTTAAAAATTAATTCTCAAAGTTTTTGTTTCTAGGAACTATAAATTAACTGTAACTTTTAATTCAAAATTTTGCAAATTTTGTGGGTATCAGAAAAGGTTATCTTGCATTACCAGTTTATAATTAGAGCAGTTCGTAAGTGTTACGAAGAAAACGCTCTCCTTGTTGCAAATTTTCTTACCGCTAAATCTCAGGATTAAACGGAATGTCGGAAATCCTCTTTAATCATCAAGTAATTTAACATTTCTCTTCTAAGAACGGTATTACGGCTGTCAGCATGCTTGATAAACAATCCGTGAATGAGAAGGCGTGATGCGTCACCAAACAAACATCACAGATCTCACATTGTTACATCCTGAGGCAGGTTAAATGTGTCGGCGAGACTAGGCAAAGTTGCCGTCAGGCGCAGTTGGCTGTCAAAACCGAAGGACACGCCTGCCGTTGTAAACTTGCTTGACAAATGGAAGAGGTGAGTTGAGGTCAGGGTGTAGGAAAGGAGGAATAAAGATGAGGAAGATAAGCGGTGTACCTTGAAAACACGCCACAGTGAAAATGTTCACTAGGTACGTGTATGTTGGTGTGCTCAGAAGCTCTGGCCTTCCATCGATATGGAAGTTGCTTATTGAAGCTATTTGCTTTACGACTGCTGTAAAGATAGCGTTTCTTTTCTCGCGAGCGATTCTGTAAGCACAAGTTTGCTTCGGGTGCTAAAATTTGCTTCTGCGTAAACCATTGCTTCAAGGAAATAAGTTCAGAGGTTTTGCTTTGAGGGTAGCTGTAGGTTTGCTGCACTTTTGTCCCAAAATATCTCGTTTCACACCGACAGTAAGAAAATTAGTCCTGCTTAAGTTTGCGCCATTTTATGTTTACCTCTCATCGTTTCTTTTTCTCAAACATACTCACATTGTGTGTTTTGGAAACAATACAAAATATATTGAAGTGTGAAATGTCAGCAAACGTGTGCTGTAACACAGATTAAACAATCGAATTGCACAAAGTACTTAACCAGTAATTTACACGGCCTTTATAGTTGTAACAGACATTTAATGCCATATTACATACGTAATTTAAAGCGTTGATGTAACAAATGGATTTGTCTTTTGGACGTTTATACATATGCACTTGTAGGTTACTATGATTTAAGTCTTCATGATGTATTTATCACACTATACAATTCCAGTTTTAATTACAACACATCTGTGGTTTATGTTTCGCGTTCTGCTGGAAAATCCATCGTAGCAATTATTAGTCCACTGCAGAAAACTTGTAATGTGTTTAAGTTAGGTTTTAAATTTCTGCATGATTAATTGTTTTTCAAACCGCGGGCACAAAAATTATTCTAACCCATTCGATTCACACAGATGGCCTAAGCTAATTTTGGCATATCACAATACTAGTTAACGCACTAAAATATATATTAAATGGCCTTCAGTCCCTTAACTTGTTCATAATTATTTTGCATACGTGCTATTTAGATTTTTGCGAATACAATTACGAGATATTTCTTGGGTATGCAGATGCTTCTACCTTATTTACCTTCATTTCATGCTACGTTCAAAATTATAGGTACTGTTGCGTAGATGAGGAAAAACTTAGTTTTAGAGGTTTGTTTAAATTTATTTTCATATTTTTGCCACATAATTTACTTCAGCAGTAGCGCTATCCGTTTTCGTGAAGCAAGCACGAAGGAAAAAAACACCCTTTTGGAAACGAATCTGTACTTTAAAATACCATTGCATTTTATCTGATTCCGAATTTTCATCTAAAAACATTTTAACATCGGTTTTCATGAATGTTTTGAGGCCTGAAAATGTCGAAACCATAATCTCAGACACACTACATTACGATAATAAACTATATTATATTTTGTACATAGGCCTATATGTTTTATTATTACGAAACATGATTTAAACCGAGTACGTCTTAATAACATAATATTTCCTGCTGTCTGTTTTCCTCAAGAGAAAATTTGGCGCTCATGTCCTATTTCCCTGATTACACGAAATAGTATCTATTAGAAAACTCATCTCGGAAATCGTGAATGGGTTGTTATCCCATTTTTTACGTGTAACAGCTAAATACGTATCTGCAGTTGTACGAAGAGGTTAGTTCATCAACTACCAAAGATAAGTTATGGATGCCACATATACAGAATGCTCGGAAATTCCCCTTACAAACTCCTAGGACATGTAGAGGGGACTAAGTAGACGATCTTTTGAATAGGAACCCATGTCCGGAAACTTACCGTTTCCGTGATACAAACATTTTCAATTAGGTGTATCACTCGTCCACTTCCGCTGAGGGAAAGAGCAATGTCTCCGATGTGCCTATGTTGGCATGTCACCGGGTAGGCAGTACATTACTTCACACAATCACCTGATGGCACGCGACGTCTACCCTGCCTCGAGCCCCATTCACGTGCCTTTGTGTCTCCGATTAACATGGTCGAGTACACCTTTGCGGAATACACAGTCATGATCCTTGTGTATGCGCAGCTGAAGGTAATGGAAGAGCAGCTCGTAGGTTGTATCAAGAGCGACACGCACGTTGTGGATAACGCTCTTGATACCATTTTTGCCACAGTTACGCAACGGCTCCGAGAACAAGGTACCTTCACCGCCTACAGGAACGACTGTGGTGCTCCAAAGAGACGACAAACTACCGAATTGGAAGAGGCTGTACTGCATCACGTTGAACAGAGCCCGTTAGCGAGTACGCGAACAATTGCGCGTGCAATGGGGCACTTCATAGTGCCCTAGTTCAGCGATGTGCGCCTAGAGACTACGATGAGGTGTGATGCGCATGCCTGGCTCGTCCTTAACGCTTTCATGCTTCTAGGCCTGGGACGTGCAAAATACCTACAGCCAAGCGGCCACCTTAGTTCCTCCTGCCTGGCGTGTGAACTGCGCTGACAGAGCGTTCGAAATCCTGGTTTTTTGACGAAACTATTAAACGTGCTGCCAGTATTTTTACCTACGAAAAGACATCACATCCGGGACGAGGAAGGAATTATACTTTAAAGTTACCATGGATGATGTAAATACTATTTTGGAGTCCTCCAATGTAGTTAAGAATGGCTTTTTCAGACTGCCATATCTTAAAACATAGTAGCCGGACACGAGCCAAAGTACGATATGAAACTGTATTAAACTTTACTACAGACTTCTCATCAACAGAATGATAGGTTCGCCAGTGAAAGTCCCTTAGGTAAACGCAGCACTACGAAACACTGCACGCCAGTTCATAGCCCTGCGCGTAGTGGCGATAGCGCCCTTGTAGTGGGTGCCAGTGTGACCCTTATAACTCCCGCGCTTCTCAGCCAAAAAAAGAGAAATACGATGCAGGCAGGAGGGCCTCTTAAGGGGATCAGGCACCGCCACATTGGATTTTCACTACTTTTCCTATAATTTCCTTTTAAGAATGTGTAATGGCATTCTTCGCACGACATGGCATAAATAATAATTTCTAAGGCTTTATCGAACTATTACAACTCTACCGCGTTTATTAATTCTTGACTAGTGACTGCTTTTTTTTTCTTGCGGCCTGTTACAGAAATGATCGTGGCAACAGTAATCTACCAATACATATTCTATAAAATTTGCAAAGCAGTGTCCTATGCCTTGTCGATATCCAAAATAAAATACAAAAACTGTGATGCAAGTTAAGTAGAAAATTCCGTAAATCGAAGATGGCAGGGACTGATTCCCTTTCAAATGGCAAATTAGAGCTGCCATTTTGAATACAGAATCCATCGCTGGCGAACCTAGTGGAGTGTCAAACAATTTTGCCCAAAATCTAGGGCATTAGTTCACATATTTTTCCATATAGGCGCTACCATCGAAGCGCCTTATCCTCTCCAGTTTTCTTTCATTTATCTCTCTCTCTCTCTCTCTCTCTCTCTCTTTCTCGCTCTCTCTTTCGTGTCCTCTCACGAAAGGTGAGGGGAAAGGATGCGATCCGAGGAGCAGGTCGCAACACATTGTTGCCAGATCTAAACGAAACACAGAGAATGGACCTGAACTACTCGTACAAACTCGGTGAGGTGATTTCCAATGCAAAACGGGTTAGAAAACATTATACGAACTTTGTCGTATAGTAACTCGCAAGGGAGATAGCCACCTTTGAAAATCTATATGACAAACCGTGTTAACTGAAATTAATAAAATCTGCATGAGATGGGTGATCAGTTCTGTGCATAATGTTTTATTTTACCAATACCTGAAACCTGCGAACAATTGTGTAGTACGATCATAATCGTACAGTGAGAAAATAGGAGGTGGTATGATAGTATCCTACCAACATGTATGTGATCCTTGGTAATATTCTAAGACGGGATAAACGTAAGTACAGTGCGTTAATGCACAAATTATGTTACATTGATCTAACACTGTCAGGCGAACAGTACGCGAGAAAACAGACAAAGTTTGTAAGGGTGCACTCGGTTACCTGCCAGGTACAAACTTTGTCTGTTTGCAGGTTTCAGGTCTTGGTTAAAGGAAGCATTATTCACATACTGGCTCTTTGATCTCATGTAGGTTTCATTATTTTCCTGGAGAACCACTTGAAACATCGATTTCCAATGGTGGCTACCTCTCTTACGAGTAAAGCTGGTTCCACAATAGTGCGATGCGTTGCGTTGCGTTGCGATGAGCGGTAGCCAATCAGGATGAAGCGGATTCCGTCGCAGCGCGTCGGCGTCGAGTGCGCTGCACGAAATTCTTGCGTTGCGATTGTCAGCGTCAGCCTGCGACGGAGAAGAAGAATAAAAATAAATTTTGTTTACAAGGAGAAGATTTTTTTTTTTTTTTTTTTCATTTTGAATACTACGATCGCGTTTACACGGACGTTTTTGTATTTGTATGTTTATTATATTGCTGCATGGAAGCGTAAAATAGAAGACAAGGCTTCTTATAGATATGTACAATGTCATAAAAATCGGTTATTAACATCAAAATAATTTTCCTTCGTCTTATATCTCGTTCCCGCTAGTTTTCATCCCACATCACGTTCATAGTACTGTATTCTGTTTAATATCTCATACCACTTAAGACGTACTGTTTCAACTTTTTACGCGTGTCTTTTGTTACATTCGTGAGGTGTGAAAATGTAATCCACCCTTGAAATAGATAGCAGCACAATCTCAGAACTGCATCCGTCGCCGACAGACCATCGCTCAATTGTGAAACAGTAAGTATAGCTCGACGCAGCCCATCGCATCGCATCGCATCGCAACGCATCTCATTATTGTGGAACCAGCACTGCTATACGACATTTTTCGTGTAATGCTTTCTATAGGCTATTCGCGGTAAAATGAGCACTTCTGAAAGCCCTGCTTAAGATCTACTTGCATGTACGTTGTGTATTCTTCCGCCTTATGTAAGATTAACATTGTTACGAGCCTAAACTTTATTCTTGCGTCGGTCAAGTGAAACCGTGAATTTATTAGAAAAGTAAATATTTTACAAATCTGCTAAGTTTTACTCTTCGATTCATTAAAATAAAACAGAAAGTTAAAAAAATAATAATTTTAATTATCAGAAATGGGTACCTGACACTTTTTATTCGACGTTAAGATATGGACCTACTTTCCATCCATCGTTACCAACTTTACTGGGAGAAAGTCGCTCAGTGCGCCTGTTTAAAACATATGCAGGCAGGGGCAGTGACATTTTTCTAAGGTTGATTTCAAAGTGCTCACTTTTTCGTGAACAGCCTTTATCCCATTTCGCATGGGGAATCGCCTCACAGAGTTCGCACCTGAGCCGCAGGACCATCCAGTCCATAAGTCTGACGAACTTGCGCGTGTCTCACATTTGTTCGAGTGCCGAAGTGATGTGCTGCGAGGTCGGGACAGCAGAGCGGCGATGCACAGGATATCGCAGGGCGCGTGTGTGCGCTGGCCCACTTGGCACTGGCCGCCGCGCATGCGCGGGAGCCTGGTATTTATACCGGCGCGACGCGGCCCTAGGAGAGTCTACACCGCCCGTTGAGGTGAGCTCCGCGCACGCACAGTCGCTCGCTCCAGTAGTCTATTCATGGCCGAGTGAGCACTTTTGAAAGTATCTCTCATTTGGAATAAAAGTCAATAGATATATTGTATTTTAGCCTTAGGCTTTAACGTCTGAGTGCGGTGGAATGTACACACTGTGTTTATTACTTACGTGACAATACTTATTCTAAATGGTGGTTAAAGGATAAAATATATTTGAAAGTAAAAATAAATAAGAGCCTCAAAAGTGCTCAAATTTACTGTGAACAGCTTATAGCCAGCGCTGCCTGGTGGATTTTTTTCACCGTTTAGAAGGCGTGGTATAGTCTGTGCGCGATTTATCCACATCTTCTTTATCAAACCATTGAAAAAGCACCCTATGTGTGGAGTGTTTTGTTGTTTCTTAACTTGATCACATATCACAAGTATTTTATAGTTGTGTTAAAAATTAAACTATCTAATTTTTTGTTAAATTGAAATTTTACTTGTGTTTTATCAATTAATTATGATATTCAATGCACAATTAATACGAATAAAACAGGAAGAAAACAAATGGGTAGGTGATAAGTAGAAGGGTTATGATGAGTCGGGGACAGGTATCATGTATCAGATTACCGGATTACTCACTGCGGTGACGTCACAGGTGGCTGGCGGCCTGGGGCGGCCATGTTGTAATGGCACCCGACCACTATATTGGATCTTGATGACCTTAACCCTTTGCTCGTAACGTTGAATAACATTGAACAATTTTTTTTAATCAAAAAAAATTTTTAAAAATTCTAAAAATCGAGGAACATACAATATTTCTAATGGTCTTGTTGTCGACCTACCCACGTATCGATTAATTATAATATTTAATTTCTGATAAATATGAATGAAATCAGAGAGGTAACGTGTGTTGGTAATGCCCAGTAAGAAGTAGCTATCACGCAAAATGTTAAGCTGAGTTCGCACTGATGCGGTGCGTTCTCCCTTTGGTGTGATTTTGTTATTTTAGTAGAGATTTGTTTGCATCAGGAGGAGGAATATCCTGAAGTTATATTTCCAGCGGCGCCTTAGAAAAGTTGGAAGCTAGCACTTTTTAAATCAAAGTTTTGAAAATATTCACTGCTCCTAAAGGCTGTTCACGATAAAGATAGCACTTCATAAACGAACCTTACAAAAATTCACTGTCCCTGCCTGTATATATTTTAACGGGCGCACTGAGACACATGTGCCCAGTAAAGTTGGTAACGATGGATGGAAAGAAGTTCCATATCTTAACGCAAATAAAAAGTCTTAGGTAGCCATTTTTTATAACTTAAAATTAGTTATTTTACTTTCAGTTTTTATAATGCATCGAAGTGTAAAAAATAGCATATTTGTAAAGTAATTACTTTCTTAATAATTTCACAGTTCCATTTGACCGATGCATGAATAAAGTGATGAGGCAAATAGCAATGTCAATTTTACACAAGGCGGAGGAATACAGAACGTGTATATAAGTAGATCTTAAGCAGGGCTTTCAAAAGTGCTAATTTTACCGTGAACAGCCTATAATATTATATATGCTGAAGTACACACTTGCCAGCAGGCTCGCAATTAAATTGACAGCGAGTTTATTTTGAAAATAGTACTAAGAATTGACGTTTTGCGAGTGTAATATTTAAAGTTATTGCCGCTGACGTAAATGTTTTTCTTTTAAACATCCGCATTATAACACGAATTTGCTTTTCGTAAACGCATAAACATTCTCAAAAATTGCCCATTGCCATGTTGATTTTATATGGTGTAAAAGGATACGAAATGAAAAGAAAAGCAGATCCTAAATCAGTGTTTCAAAAGCGCTCAATTAACATAAATAAACGTCGAATTCGTTGACTGACAGCCAAAAATTTCTGGTAGCTATCATTGAATAACAAAAAAAGAGCAATCATAGATAATGGTTTCTGCTAACTTTGTGAAATAATATTTTGTTAGATTGATCCATTTATTTGGCGCAATTTCATGCGCCGCAATGGCGCGTAACAATCAATGCCACAAGAAAAATGTCGCAGAAATACATCACTATACTAAAATATTTGCTTACAAAGTTACAAAAAACCGTTATTTATGACTGACGTTTCTTTGTTTTTCAATACTGACTTCCATTAACCTGTAAGTTAATGTTTACATTTAAGGCGTTTACTTATGTATCACGTGCTGTTAACATTTACAAAATATACCTTTAAACGATGCATGCCCTTTAAGGTAGTTCGCGATCAATTGGGAATAATAAAATCAACTTTAAAAAAAAGAAAGATGCCTATAAATGCTTATATTGTGTATTACCTTGGACACTGGCCGACATGCACCCCCGTAAAGTTGGCAACGATGAAGAGAAAATAGTTCCTTGTACATATCAAAGTCGTATTATAGAGGAAATGTCTGTTTATTTAATACGTTTATGTGTAAGAACTGGCGCATTATTAGCACATATGCGTCCTAACAATTCCACAGCTATGCTGGATGGTCGCCTAAGTAAAGCGAGTAGGTTCATGGCATACATATAGTGGGAGAATACGAATAGGTAAAAAGAAAAAAAGCTTTTAAACAGGGCCTCCAAATTTTTTTATTAAAAAATTGACAGACAAGGTGTACAACAATGTTGGTAGCGAATTGTAGAGAGTCAGTTTATCTCTTAACGTCATACTAAAAGTATAATGCTTAACTTGGTGACTTTTAAATGCATAGTGGAAAAATACTGTCTTAAAAATAACAGATTTGCACCTCTGTCGTTTCGTTATCGAAGCAATTTATACCAGTTAATGACAATATATTTTTTTTGTGATGGAGCAACTAGCTGTAAAGCTTGTAAAGTACGATTCGAACAGTCATAGAAGAAAAATCCTTACGTCCGAAAGCTATACTTTGTAAACTATATATATATATATATATATATATATATATATATATATATATATATATATATATATATATATATATATATATATATATTACTGTCTGGTTGCAACCGAGTCAAAATTACGTAGGTATATTCCAAGCAGCTCTAAATATATTTCTCTATGTTTGGCAGTCGCCGTTTAGATAATAAATAAATAGAGTCTTTATTTAAGAATTTTTGGAAGTTTTGATATAATTTACATACCTGTTAATGGAACTGTGAAGCAACGCATGAGGCACACTCTAAGAAATTATTCGTAAGTTTACCATACCAGTGAATACGCTTAGCGAGAAAGCGGGAATGGTAATATTTACCCCTAAGAATTCATTATAGCGTTCCTGGATTTACTCAGGAAACAATTAAATGCGTAGGAAAGTTTCCAACTTTGTATAGTTGCGACGCTAGACATTCCTGTTTCTGCAACTTGATGTGTGGTATTATTTCAATAAAGTGTATAGGTTTATAATTTCCATTACAGTTTAGGATGTTTTTCCAGAAAATGTTTTACTGTGTAGGTAATTAGCGCCTACACCGAGGCCATTATACAGAGGAAGAGTATCTGACAAGCATGAATTGGTCATTGTCTGCGTGGAGGAAAACGGAACCACTCCAACATTCGCCTGGAGTGAGCTCGGGTGACCACGAGAAACAGAAATGTGGATAACCAGGGCGGGAGAAGAGTTCAAACTCGCGTCCTCCTCAATGCGAGTCCAGTGGTTTAACACTTCCCCGTCACTCTCAAGTAGTGATGGTTGAGGATACGCATGATAGGCGTACTTATTTTTGACTTTGCTTTGTTCTCGAAAATATCTGAAGTGTTTCATTATAAATAACTTAGGAAGGATTAGCAACGAGATAACTTTCACGCGGACAGTTTATGTGCGCCTTTCAAACCTAACCGACTTTTAACGAAATTATATTGCGCTGTTGAAGATAACTGCGTGTATGATGGCAACACAAGTGATCTGTGCACCTCTAATCAATTTATAACTTGATTCCTCTGGTAATTTTTTCCCTCAGAAACGCAACCTTGCGTCGGTGCTGTATAAGCATAATGGCAATCTATATAGGTTGGGACACGCAACTTTCGCGAAGACAGATAATATATTTTTTTATTTCAAGAATTTCGCTCGTACTCGATTCACTTCCCGGATTGGCTGAATTTAATTTCTGCGGTTCTCAGTTGCCCATCCGCTAATCATAAACGCACCGGCGTGGCACAGTTCTGATTAGAAGAGTCGATTATTAAAATACCTTCTCATAGACAAGGAACGCGGCCAGTGAGCAAAGAAAATTTACACGTGCTCTCGTAGGGCATTTAAATATAACCTGCGCGAAAACCTATTCGCAAAAATAAAGTGTCCCTGTATGCGATTTTTGCAAGTGGGAATCGTGCCGGACGGTGCCGTTGGTCGACGGGTTTCCTCGGGTGTATCCCGTTTCCCCCGCCCTATCATTCCGGCGCCGCTCCATCTCACCTCGCTTCCCCCCAATCGGCTCTCGACACCTCGATGTAAAGGGCAGCCCAAATCTCTTCACTCAATCACTCACATCGTTGTTTCCGTCCTGATGATCTACTCCATGTGTCTGCCTAAATTTTAAAGACGTATATACACGTCAAAAAAATGGGGTGTGACTGTGTTGGGGACACGGCAGTTTGTTTTACTCGAATACGTCTACGTTGACGCTCTCGGATGCCTTGATGTTTATTTTACGTTCCCGGCACCGCTTCACTCGATCATATGGGGTTTTATGGGTAGCACTGAATTGCATTGGAGATGCTCTTACCAACTGTATACGATTTCTCTATTTCGACTTGGCTTTTTCACGTGTATAGGCCGACACTGTGTTAAGTTTTCTATTTTTTTTTTTTTACACTAAGCGCATACAATTCCACCATAAGCACGTCCCACAAACGATTTTAAACACGCGATCGATTGCTCTTGACGAGAGCTGTCAATTGAAACTCAAACGAGCGCCGTAGCTTCTCCTGGTCAAAAGTTACACAACGCGGAAGTTGAGACGCGGCGAAGCACACTCAAAAGTGCGGCGACCCCCCCCCCCCCCCTTCACCATACTTCCTTGCGCTCGGCGCGCGCGATGCTTAGCAGTCCTCACTTAACATAACATGTTTTTTTTATCCTTTGGCAATCGAGTGGTGTAATTGGATTTGGAATCTAGACGCTAGATTCGGAGCTGCAATGCCAAACTGTACCCCCCGATTTTGTTATCATCGGATTTCCTGGATTGCCTCCCAATATGGTTGTAAATTTAAAGGCGCATTCACACGTCGAAAGTACTGCTCGCGAAACTGTGGAGCGGTGCAAGCAGAAGGTGACGGGAGACCACAACACCAGTCGCGCGTGCTGTGCGTGTCTGCAGTCAGGAGATGACTCGGCGGTATATGCTGGTCGAGGATAACGTTAAGGCGACGTCGATCGAAACAGCACGCACCTCTTATACCTGTATGGACAAGTGCCACTTCCGTGCCTGACGCGCGGCGATTGTCGTTCCGTTCCTCGACACGAACGCTCCGGTGCACGTTAACACGTTAGCGTGCTTCCTGGAAATGGAGCGCCCATCAATTTCTGCACATCCTATTGTCCTGCCGGTGCGAACGGAACATGGTTACAGTTTGAGAGGTCTTGCCTACAATTAACGTAATCAACGTTCGTTAATTGCAATTTTATTTATAGGCTGTCGCGGTTGATTAAGTTCGTTTGATATAGGTTATTCACGATAAAGTGAGCACTCTTGAAGTCCCTTCTTAATATGTACTTGTATCCACGTAGTGTATTATTCCGCCTTATGTAAAATATACATTGTCATGGGGCATCATTACTTTATTCATCTGTCGGTCAAGTGAAACTGCGAAATTATTGAAAAAGTAAATATTTTACAAATCTGCTCATTTTTACATTTCGATGGAATAAAAAAAATCAAAATCGAAAGAACTAATTTAAGTTAGCATAAATGGTTACCTAACGCTTTATAGTTGACGTTAAGATACGGAACTACTTTCGCATCCATCGTTACCAACTTAACTGGGCGCATGTCACTCACAGCACCAGTTAAAATGCATGCATGCAGGGGCAGTGACTTTTTTTTCTAAGGTTGATATTAAATGCGCTCACTTTATCGTGAACAGTCTTTAGCAACCTTTGAAATGAAATACGTCACTGCCTCTATTTGCTTATATTTTAACGGGCACTCTCAGTAACATGCCCCCAATAGTGTTGGTAACGACAGACGGAAAGTAGTTCCACGTCTTAACTTTGAATTATAAATTCAGCCTATTCGCAGTTTCTTCACACTTTTCAAATCAAACCTTTGAAAAATCGCCCCGTGTACCACGTGCTTGGCTGTTTCCTGAATATCTCGTGTATCAGAAGAATTTTACACTCGTGTTAATATAACTATCTCTTATTTTTAGTTAAATGGAACTTTTAATCATATTTAATTTGTAAATTACAATACTTCATTTATAAAGGCTATTCAAGATAAAAATAAGCACTTTTGAAATCACCCTTAAAAAAAGTCACTGTCGCTACCTACAAATATTTTAATAGGTGCACTGAGTGACATGTGCCCAGTAAATCTGGTAACGATGTAGGAAAAGTAGTTCCATACTTTAACGTAAAATAAAAAGTGTTAGGTAACCAATTATAATGACTTAAATTGTTTATTTCGCTTCCTGTTTTTTTCTAATGCATCGAAATGTAAAAATGAGCATATCTGTGAAATTTTTCTTTTCTAATAATTGTACAGCTTCACTTGACCGACGCATGAATAAAGTGATGAGGTCCATGGTGGCAACGTTAATTTTACATAAGGCGGAATAATACGCAACGTTCATACAAGTAGATCGTAAACAGGGCTTTCAAAAGTGCTCATTTTACTGTGAACAGCCTATAATTAATGAATGAAAGCACGGGGAATATAGGCATATTGGTAATGAATGCGTAGTAATAAATAGTTCTCAAACAAAATATTATAGAAATGAGTGCGCACGAAAGCGGTGCGTTGTACCCTTGGTGTAATTTTCTACACTCTATTAAAGTTTTTTTGCATGAGGCGGAGGAATATCCTGGAAGTAGAACTTTAGCAGGGCTTCAGAAAAGTGTGAAGTAACTGTAAATGGTTTGTGTTAGGCAAACACTTGTGAATACTAAAATTATTATTTTTGACGTGAAAACATCTTTAAATTTGCAACCGTAGTGAGAGGCAATCCAGAAAATCCGACGATAACAAAATCAGGGGCTATAGTTTGGCATTGCAGCTACGAATCTACGGTCTACATTCAAAATTCAGTTACACCACTCGATTGCCAAACGATCAAAGAATATGTTACTTCGAGGGAGGACTACGAAGCATGGGGCGTTGGAATTTTGTTGGGGGGGGGGGAGGGGGCACAATTTCGAGTTCGTTTCGCCGCGTCTCATAACTTCCGCGTAGTATCACTTTTGACAAGGAGAAGCTACGACGTTCGTTTAAGTTTCAATCGACAGCTATCGTCAAGATCAACCGATTGCGCGAATAAAAATATTTGTGTGCGTGGTTATGGTGAAATCGTATGAGTTTAGTGTTAAAAACTAAACAAACTTAACACAATTAATATCAACCTTAGAAAAAAAGTCACTGTCCCTGCCTGTAATATTTACTCGTAGGCATACATTTTCTTCGGTTAAATTTCGCGGAAATATTTTACGTATACTTGCTTGAAGTGTAGTTTATTACGTCTTTATGCTCGCTTCAAAAAATAACAGACATACTTCATGTTTATCAAGCCGTAGTTGTCAGTGTCAATCAGCCTCCAACATTGCCATCAGGAAAAGACTGAGGTTAATGTTAGGTTAGATGGAGTCCCAAATAGCATTGTTTATTAAAACACTGATATACGTGATCATTTTCTCACTCATTTACCATTCAACATATTATTTGGGCACCTTCCATCTCACGAATAGTGTTACTGAAAATGTTGCCTAGAAGAATAGCCGTAGTGTCACGTCGGTATGGGAGGGGGGAGGGGGAATCAGCTAAGGAGGGGAACCTCGGAGAAGGGCAGTGATTGACTGGACGGTTTAAGAGGAGTGTTTACTGAAGCATTTTCTGTGAAATCGTTGTTTGCATGAGTGTGCGCTACTCGGTAAATAAGTGTTCCGGAAATTCGACTTTTGACCAGAAAAGGTATAAAAAAAAAATCTATGCACCGATTTTTTCAACTTTTAAAATTTAAGTGTATTCATAAAGACAAAAATTAATTAAAATAGAAAATAGTCCAATATCGCATTTTTAAAGCTTGTTTATTGCAAGTTTCTTAAGCGGTAGAGAAATGCATAACTATACGGTGCAGTTTCGTCTGTGGGCTTTCATTGCGTGTAATAAAGCCCCACTGTCACCTATTTTATTTGCGCATAACAACATAAATGCAGTGTATATCTCGAAGATAGCATGCACCGAGGTTGGAGCACATAAATGAGCGCTGGAGATATCACTGCACGAACGCTACTCGATGTGGGTAGTCCTCCACAGCTAATGCCTGCAAGGTTTGAAGATGTTATGTATGGAGCTGCGCTTCATGAACAACACGTCACACATTACGTCATCGTGACACATGCCTAAGACATATTCCACTTGATGGATGCTCTTCGAAACTCCTCAACACTTCTTCCTCGAAATGATGTGTTCGAGCCGAACATGAGCGACCCGCATCATGTTTCAACACATAACACAGGAAGGTAATGCAAAGAGTATGAAGTCCGCTTTAAGCTTGCCTCGGCGCAGAAAGACATGACGGAGCGAAAACAGCCAGATTCTGCCATCTCCAAATGCTACCCTAACCTGACTGATATCTTCAAATAAAATCAAAATAATGTGAAAGTCTCCTGTGGCAAAGTTACAACTCATCACTCAACAGGTTCGATTTTCAGCGGAAGAAAAATAGCTAAATACTCAAAACATTGATTTTATTAATCAATATTAATAGATGCTATAAAATATATGGTCATTATAAAAATATATGTTAAGTATAAAATTATGCTATAAAAATAAGATATTCATAAAAATATATGATCTCCACAATTATGATCTTCATAAATTGAATAGACATAACTACCATACATACTTTACATGTAAAATATGGAAGTTACAGCTCTTCATGCTGCCTCGGCTCACCATTTGAAATCGAGGAGAGGCTTTTCTCGGCTCTTTGTAGTCGAAAACCTAACCAAAAAACGTTCAGAGATGCGCAATTTGGCAATAGTAATTGCCAAATTTGTCTTTAGTAATTTAAGTTGTCGAATCAGGAAGACGAATTCACTTATGGCTCATGCACGCTCTACCACACCATGACTGTTCGGCAACACGGCCTACAACTCGTGACATCACATCACTGGTGGCGCTAAGGGGCTTGACTACGGTGATCGCCTGCAGTAGGAAGTCAAATTTCGAGGAGGCCGCCACGATGCTAAATCGCTGACCGGTGGCGGACCCATTCCACCCCTTCACGGTAGTAGGCCGATTGCTGCTACCGTAGCTGCATAGGTTAAAGGAGCTGGTTTCGAATGCAGTTCAAAAGGTAAGAAATTATTTTCCACAGACGAAATCCTCCGTGACAGTCAGGCGATGAAAATCATTTTTTTATTAGGGCAAAAATCCGGTAAAGTGCGGTGATCGAAAGACGCAGGGTGTCTGAAGTAGATAGAGGCTTATTTGTCAATACAGTACAATATTGTATATACTCATATTTGTGAAAGTACTACGTCATGCGCTTCACACCCTACAATCGTGAAATGATGCCAGCTGGGAAACACCTACTTTTAACTGTCCGTATCATCGCAGTATTCTCATAATGACCGTGAATGCAGATTGATGCGAAAGGTTTCTGCTGGAAAACCTTTCCACGTACGATCGCTGAGTGGTTCTGCCATTGCAATCAGTTTTCCGTCTGCAAACAACATACCGGTCAGTTCCGTAGTTGTGTACTAGTGCCCGTCTTCCTGCTGTCAACACTTTATGATAAGAATATCCTGCTGGATACAATCTACAGGCAGGATTTTAAGTCTGCAGAGTTGAACAAAAAGACCTTCCCGTGAAACGTCATTATAAGTCATGGGACTAGAAGGAGAGACACAGGCAGGATTAATCTGGTGCTGGAGTTTTACCAAGGAATAAGAAGCAAGATTATCAACGATGAGCGAATATTCGTGGGATATGCTAGTTTTGGGTGAGAGGCTACATATCTACCTCAAGAAGTTATAGATGTCAGCAATTGGGGGGGGGGGGATGTTTCCAAGAGATGTAATGCAGAAGTTGCTTGCTCCAGTTATCCCCAGAAGGACCATAAAATTTGAGGAGTGTCCTCAAAAGAGTGAAAATCAGTATGAGGAGAAGTGCAGCAACTGCAAGAGTAAGCAAATGTAATACAACCATAGTGTGGACTCGAGAGAGTGTTCAGAGTACCAGAGAGCCCTGTCTGTGGAGCTCATCAGGATAGACTATGGCTTGTAAGATAAGATGTGGGCAGGTGACCCTGCAAAGGTCAGCGGCGATGACCTCTAAGTTAAACAAAATAGTGGTGGAGCAGAGGTTGGACCTGGTTGTGTTTCATGAGCCCTACATCCCTTTTGATGAAGTGGTTGGTCTTAATGGCTATGTTATTACATCAGGCAGAATGCCTAAAGCTAGACTTATGAGAGTCAATACGGAATTGGATATCATGATGCTGAATAGTGTATCAAACACTCATAATGTCTGTACTTATGTGCAGTATAAAGATATGCAACTATTGTTGTGTCTTCATATTTTCAGTATGGTGATGAGACACAAGAGCTCCTAGACATATGGGACATGGTATTGGATGTTCTACAAGGGAAACCAATGGTCATTGGACCAGGTATTACTGCCAAGTCTGAAATGTGGGATTCTTCAGAAAATGATGAAAAGGGAGAGATAATTGGACAATATATTTTGACCAATAATCTGGAAGTTGCTAATATGGAAGGAGAATTTCCTACATATATGTCACAAGTAAATTCGACTAATCACAATAGTCATGTGACAATCATGAATACTAGAGCGAATGGAATGGAAAGTTACTGGACAGTCACTGAAGAATGCTCCAGTGACCACAGCTTAATCATATTTGAAGTGGGGTTTCCTGAAAGCAGAAACGTGAGAGGCCAATGGCAAATAGAATGGGAACCAGAACCAAAGTACATCCATAATAATGCTGATTGGAATGCATTTGACCTGGCTCTATTAAGGAGGAAAAGATCAAAGGAGGCAATATTCCTTGAAGGAAACTTGCAAGAAAGAATTATAGTAATAATTGAAATCATTAAGGGGACCTGTCGAGTTCTTCCCAAGACACTGGATGGGCTTCCCAGCCTCTCCTGATGGCACATAGAGCTTGAAGAGGAAAGGAAGGGATTGCGAAGAGAAAGGAGAAGATTTCACAGGGCAAGAGGTGAAGAAAGGTAGATACTTGCAAGGGAGTACAAAAGGAAGAAATAAACCTACTTCAACAGCCAGGGCAAAGAAAGGACAATGATGGGCAGATTACATCACCAGGATCGAAAATGAAGATCCTTTCGGGGTGGTATATAAGATAATGGCAGACAAAATGAGAAAGACCACACCACCGTTCAATATCAAAGTTAATGGGACCCTGATGACTGATCTGAAAGAAAGTATGGATGTTCTGCTACACACACTGTTACCAGACGACTCCCTGGAAAGTGAGGGTATGGAACACTCTCTTAAAACATATGTCATGGAATATTTGCCAGATGAATTGGATGCACTGGAGTTCACTTCGGAAGAACTTCAAGAGACAGTATATAACATGTAGAATGGGATGGCTCGAAGGATGGATTGTATAGAGGCAGATATTGTCAACAAGGTGCAGTAAGAATACTGTACAAAGGTGATGGTAGAGAGCAGTCTGAAGTTAAATCATACATACTGTTGACATTGCTACTGGTCCTGGGAAAAATCTACGAAAAGCTCCTGAACAAAAGACTAGTGGCTGCACTCGAGGCAAACGAAATGCTAAGTGAGAAGCAGTATGGCATCAGAAAAGGAATTGGCACTGATTTTTCACTTCATGATTTAAAGATGGCAGTCACTAGAAGAAATGAGAAATTCATACTCATAATTTTTCTATATATTGCAGGAGCTTTTGATAATATCTGGTGGCTGGAAGTGATGTGGCAGTTAAAGAGGAAGAAATGTCTGGCCAATCTACATAATGTCATGCTGGACTTTTTCAAAGAAATATTTGTATGGTACACCGCCAAAACAGTGCAGGTCAAGAAAATTTTGACAATGGGATGTCCCCAGGGATTAGTCTTAGGACCTGTCCTGTGGAACATTCTCTTCGATGGACTGCTGGAGATACCTCTACCAGAGGGGTGTAAAATTTATGGCTATGCCGATGATGGGCCGATTTTGGCGAATGGCTCGGCAAGAAAGCAATTGAAGTAGAAGGCAGCAACATTCATTAATTGCATTGATGGGCAGCTAAGGTAAAGTTGAGATTCCCCACCAGCAAGACCAAGATCATGATGCTGAAAGGGGAATTGGCAAGGACACTGACTGTGAGATTTGATGGTGAGTTTCCCCAGTATGTCAGGGAGCATAAGTATCTGGAAGTCATGTTGGATGATAAAATGAGCTTTCTTGGGCATGTGCAATATATAGACCACAAAGCTGCAGTGGTGTTCCATAAATTAAGATCTATTGACAACTCAGAATAGGGCCAAAATTTTCCTAACTTGAGGGAAATCTGTAAGGTTGCGTTCGAGGGAATAGTGGCAAATGGAGCTGTGATGTGGCATACAAGAGTAGAATTGGTGTGGCACAAAATAAAGCTCATTAGTGCTCAGAGGGCGGCACTGCTGGCAGTATTGAAGGCCTGTAAAACAGTGTCAAATGTGGCACTTCCCATATTGGCTGGTGTCCACCTGTGGATTTGCTAGTAAGAGAGCTTTTTGCTGAGAGATCAAGAATGGGAAGACTCTCAAGAGGGAGAGAGGAAGGAAATCGGACAGGACACACTGATGATTTGGCAGGAAAGATTGAACATTATCAACAAAGGAAGATTGACACACGAGCTCTAACTAGATGTGGCAGAGAGAATTGAATAAAATGGTTGACAATGAATCACTCTACTGTGCAACTGTGCACTGGTTATGGAAATTTTAAGGCCAAGTTGCACAGTCTTGGGTACGTCACCTCCCCCATTATGCGATGTATGTGGAGTGGACGATATAAGAGAATGGTTACATGGGGTGATCGATTGGAGAAAACTGCAGCTGGATATGAGAAGAATAATGGCCGATAAAGACCTACACCAGCTATGGAGTAATTTTGCTACAAAAGTAGGCAAGAGACTGGAAGAATATAACCAGTGGCAGCAGGAAAATCCTGATGACTCATAAGGTGGTACTTGGGTAAAGGCTTCAATCTATGAAGTCGAGTATCAATGATTGGAGACTAGGAGAGGTTTTACTTAGCAGACCGGCAAAAAGCCATGCAGTGGAAACAAGAAAGAAGGAATTCGTTAACCAGAAGAGGATTAATAAATTGCCGTGCATCGTTTATTCATCCGAGTACAGTTGCAGTGCGGGAGGATGGAGGGTGTGCCAGCCTTCGGGCCGTAAAACCTGTCAACACTTGAATTACCTCAAATATGGGGAATGGAGTATACGGCTTGATGGATGGATCGATAGTCGGCACCTAGGCTCGTCCACTAGCAAGGGCATTGGACTATTTAGCGCTCATGCCATTGGGACACAGAACACAAATATCTAAATTTCATTGTGAAGAAATTCAAGATAATGGAAATGGAACTGTGGAGCTACACAATAGTGACATAAAAATCTAAGATAATACCACGGGCGATCGGGATGGCCCCACCTGAGGTTCTCTCCAGTGTCCAATCCGTTGAGGCTGGATTCGTGGTGGCAGTGGTCGAAAATTCGCAAGATGAAGGAGGCCTGAAGGATACTGTCTCCTGAGAAGTGTCTACACAGTGAGAGGAGAGACAGCTCCGGCACTGTCCTGTAGAGTCAGTAGAGGGTGAGTAGTGCCTCGGCCGGACCACGGGTTCCTCTGTGCGTGAGGGCCCCAAAATAGCGACAGAAAGGTGGCTGTGTCGATTAAGTTGACAACACATTACTGGAATTCACTACACAAAGCGCAATATTTTGTGGACCTTGGGACTTGGGATACGAAATGTGGTCGCTCATGAACAGGGAAGCCATAAGGCGCTGATAGTCCACCATTCTTGCATTGATGGTAAATAGGTTGCGCATCTTTAGGAAACTACAGGCAATTTACCCCAAACTTTGTTTTGTCAAACCGTGGCTGCCAAACCGCACATTTTCGAACATATGTTCCTGCTCATAATATGTTCAGTTCGCTATAATGTGTCACATAATGTGCATGTCGGCGTAAACGCCGACATGCACAGTCATTACTTCTCAGTGCAACAAAGTCATTACTTCTCAGTGCAACAATTTTAAAGATAACTCTTGTCAACAGAAAATATATTCCACGCTACTTTCTCTGAGAAGACTGCCACGCAAATAAATTAATTTAAAAACAGTTATTCATTTATTTAATTTGTGTAAAATATACATTTTCATGTAAAATTTTACAAAAGAAATTAAAATCAAAAATGGGCAATATTTTATGCGTGCCATTATATGTTAAGGAATGCCACGTAGAGAAATATTCGTTTGGAACGGGTAGGCCTATCCTCAATATTGATGCATTGAGAATGAATTTCTATGTGGCTGGGGGTTTGGTAGGTAGAGCCCATGTGCGCACTAAATACGTACTCAGCGAGACGTTTAATAACACAGTGAAGATCGATGGGGTTTTCATAGGTGAAGGCAGAATAATAATAAGGTTATCTAAGATACCCCTGGAAGCCACAGTAGTCACCTTTCTAGATTCTTTGCGCCCATTGTTTGAGCACTGTTGGATTCAAGTTACGCGAACCTTGCGTGTATTGGAAAGTGGTTTGACAAAGTTCTTGCAGGTCTAAGTCTAATATTCGTCTTCCGTTTCAACAATATTCAGAACCTTAGTATGGGCTCGTTGTTTTCATGCGTCAAGCGTAAGCTCCCGTGTTCGGTTTTCATTGGTTTTCCAAAACCACTGTAGGCAAATGCTGGGACGGTTCATATTTCCCGTTCGTGATTTTCCTTGCTACTTTGCTACTTCCTTGTTCCGTCTTCAATAGCCCATGGTCGACGAGATGTTAAGCCAAACACAAAAATATACGGCGGGGTGTTTATTAGGGGAAGGCAGGCATACTAAACTAAATTAAATCCGTTGGTTAGAAATCGCAATCCCGTGGTCAGGAAGCGCCTTAGTATCGTCGATAACGGAGGTCGCCAAGCCATTGGCAAAGCACCAAGGCAACTGTATGTCCGTTAGTTTTACTGTAAGTGCTAATTAACTGCGGAGGTCTGAGTGATTTGTTGCCACCTTTCTCTTCTGCGCTGGACCCGACAAGGCTTCACTCCCAGCCCACTGTGACCGGCAGCCGGCCCGTAAATGCATGTTCACACAGCAGCAGTTAAGATCATAATCGCTATCTGCTAGCGTGTAAAGAGACCCACAATGCTTCATTAAACACATCTCGATAAATAATTTTAGTTTCCTCTATAATTACTAGTGCATTAAGACATGTTGTCAGCCCAAGTATTAAAAAACTTTACTGAACGTTGATTTCATGCCACATGTCAGAATCATATAAGGCTGATACAGATAAAATACAAACTTCGGCTTCAGGTTTTGTTCGTCACATTCATCAAGATGGCATAAACTATAAACAATAATCAAAGTTTCGCGTTCGAATATGGTTCTCTGCCCTGACTGTTACATAACCCTCCCTCAATATGAATAATTTTTATTAGGTACTAGCGAGGGGGTGTACCATGTTACCGTAGCGACAAGCGACCGTACGTCTGCTACTGGCTAACTGCGCACGGCTGGCACTGGCCAACAGCGTGAATGCCTGGCCACGGATTTATTTGTAACCAATAAGAATACTAAGGGCTTACTGAAAGTTCGTCCCTCTGTTTTTTCGCCCACTAATGAAACAGTATAGTAATATGTTGAATATGAAAGCTTCGTACGAAACAGCACACGGCTAAATCATAAAATGCTAAATTTCTGAGGCAAAATGTGCTTTTGCATCAGGTGACCTTACGCGGCGAGCTGCCGGGTCGTCAAGCGACCTACAACTTCTGCTTTGAGGAAGAATAGCCTAAGTTCAAACACACTTTCCCCGTTCAGTACTACATGCGATGTTTAGCCTAACCCTGTTATTTCTCCACTTACGTCGGATGCATTGTAATAAA
The DNA here is from genome assembly GCA_029891345.1 of Dryococelus australis. Lineage (NCBI taxonomy): Eukaryota > Metazoa > Arthropoda > Insecta > Phasmatodea > Phasmatidae > Dryococelus > Dryococelus australis. The sequence continues at coordinate 42,169,127 of CM056997.1, forward strand.
CGTGACCTGTAATAATTACGGAGTTTATAAATACAAAAAGTTTAGTTTTATTAATATTTTACTTTAGTAAATAAGCAGCTTGATGTTAATAAACATTGTGCTCTAACTATAACACTGAAAATACTTTGCACGAGTTTAATTCGACGCCATGTGGAATTCACTGCGGCTAGGGCACTCCCTGCGACAGGTTCTAAGCAGTTGGCGAGAAATATTTAACAGGATATTATTTATCCATTACAGAGATACGTATATTAAGATACAATAAAAATATTTTTTTTATAGATCAATCATTATTGTTTATAAATATTATATATGTGTGTGTGCGCGCGCGCGCGCGCGCGACAAATCATATTTTATGAAAAGTGCTACGAAATAAGACTTCTACCAAGAGTAATTTTCATTTGAAAAGGTAAATATAATTTGAACAGGTGATAATATGAAGAGTATGAATGTCTCATACGTTGTGGTTTTTACAGATCTTAAAATTTGCGGGCAAGCATGCCAATCAAAATTGTAGTTTCTGATTTCACTTTATTGGGGAAATTATACATTCTTGAAAAAAATATGTATATTCATTAAGTCGAATTATAGTTGTTAGCAATATGATACGAAATAATGTTTTGATACCATTTAGATTATGAAATGATGGGTAAATTATTAGAAAACGTTAACTAACGTATATTATTCAAGAAGGATTCACGAGGAGTTACCACCGCCGACATGGCTTATTCCTCAAGTCATTTGGAGCAAAAACTGCCATATGAATGTGGGCCCTATTCCCAATATTTACAAACCAATACGAAAATTTGGAAACGCAGTACAGTGAACAGCTCCATTAGATTATTGCGTGTGGGGACGGATGAAAGATATTGTGTACCAAAGGACTGCACAAACACGCGAGGAGCTACTGGAGTGTACCATGCATGCCGCTCCAGAGACAGTCGTGTGCAGCTGCGTAGAGCGACACGTGAGGTTCATATAGGCTGTTCACGATAAAGTGAGCACTTTTTGAGGCCCTTTTAAATTTTTCCTTTCATCAAATTTACATCTTCCTTGTGCTTTTTAATGTAAATATTTCAATGTGACCAATAAACACAATGTGTACAATTCACCACCATGAAATTTGAATGCCTGAGACTGCAATAAGATATATTTACCAGCGGTTAATACCTGTTGCGAGGGCCTTAAAAAGTTCTCACTTTATCGTGAACAGTCTACAGACGTGCCGCCAAGTGTATGGAAGTAGACGGAATCATGTTTTATAAACTTGTTACACTCGCTTTTGATGCTCAACTGTAAACAATAGAGTCCGTAATTACATAAAAATAGTTACTTCGACAAGGGTTATTCATTTCTTCACCTTTCCAATTTTTCGAAATACTCTGTAAATATTGGGAATAGGACCGACGTTCATATGGCAATTTTTGCTCCAAATGACTTGATTAATAAGACCTGTAAGTGGCGTAATTCCTCGTGAATCACTGTGCATGTTAAAATGTTTGTAATATTTAAATTTTTGTGCATTCGCGACGTTTGTATTTATTGTAAACTGTCTAGGAAATATTTTTAGAAAGCGAATGTCACTTGTTTGGCTTTAATTTTGGGGGATATACAACTTACTAGACGGATTTAGGGTTCAGTATTTAAACGTGGGCATAACTTCGGAACATTTGTTTCTTTAACATGTACACTTCTGAATGTTTATACTTCATCTCATCGTGTAAATAATACGTAATGTTAGTAAGGCTATCATCATCCAAACACATATGTCAATGGGATACATTCTTAACATGCCGTAGTTTGCAGTCTATTATTAAAATACTAAAACAATTATGTAGACATCCTTATTAGGTGCGGAGGCAAGATTTTGACAGTTAGAGGAAAGTAGTGCCGATATTGTGGTTTTGTCAACATAACCATCATTCCTCCTTGGGTGTCATAACACATAAAGCCATATTGTTTACGTTTCTACTGGCTGTTGGCTACGTTTCCCTAAAAAAAAATATTCCCTATGCTAGCGACTATGAGGTTTTGCCGTTTTCAAAAAGATAAATTTCCCTGGTTTGAGAATTCAAAGCGCAAGTGGGGTGGATTTGTTTTTATTCATGAGCACATTTTGTTCATACCTTTTTTTAATCCATAAATGGTTTTCCTCATAAAAATATAACTATTTATTAAAATGGTTGCATGTTTGTTTTTATTCCTTCATCACGAACCACGATTGGGCTATATATATAGGCTATTATTATTTACATGTTTCGATAAACGCACATAAGAGCGGAGGGGGACCAAGTAAATATGATTTTAACATGATTGACGACATCGTTAAAGGATCGGATTTCGGAACCACGAAATTGCTTACTGACAGGAGTAGTTTAACATAGTTCTTAGACGATACAGATCGTAGCTCTGGCCACCATTTTGAAATTTTTCCCTCAAAATTAAAATATACTGTAATAGCGGGTCAACGGACGTGTAATGTGTACATACTGCCACAAAGCCCCGCGTAAGGGCGCCAATATGAAATATAGCTTATGTTTCATATAAATATGTAATATAGTGTGTAGGGAGCTGTGAAGAACACACACAGGGCCTCCTCGTTGCGATAGCCAATATGAGATATAATCATCTTATATTCATATATATATGCTGTGTATGGTGTAGAATTAGCACACGTAACAATGGGACAACACATATAACACTCGAGTGACCAGGTTGCACAGCTGACTTACAATAAATCAGTGGGAAATGATGTGATCTTACCTAGGCTGCCTCTGTATAACTACCCGGTGCAGTCCTGGGGCGGTAGGAGAACAAGTTTATTAACATTATCACACTCTAGAAACTAGCATTTGGCACGTAAACCATTGATGAACGTACTTCAAAATAAGGCAGACAATTGAAAACTCTAGTAAACACATGTGTAAGACCCTGGGTAAGAAATAGGTTAACTTGACACTATAGTACAGAAAACGATAAAACAGATACGCCCTTTGAATGAATTTCATTTATTTTACTTTTCATTTCCTTTTGTATTGTAATTGTTTAAATCAGAAATAATTAAAAACCCTGATGGCAATATGAGAAAAGCTGTAAAGACAAGACACTATCGTAACAACGCTAAAAGTGGTCATGCCTACCCTACTTGAACCCTTTTACGGTTACGTGACATAGTTTGCCAGAGTCCGAATATACTGGTTTCAAAATCAAATTAATTAAACTGTTCTCTGTAGTAAATATTACGTTAAAATAAATTGTGCTCTCTCTAACCATCTAGCTCTGGTAGCAACTACTCTTATCACAGGTTCTGCAGTGGGAGTATGTGTGCTGGAAATTTACGTACTTATAAAAGTCAAGATGGCGTCGTTTGTGTACTGATACTAACGGACATCGAGCTGAATCAAACTGTTAATAAAATTAGGTCCAGATGAAAATGTCAGATCCTTCTGTAGGACTTATATTTTAATCACCAAGCGGTTTGAAGGTAGGATGCTCTTGCAGGATTTGGCGTAGCAGGATTAAGGTGGAGATACGTGGAGCTCCGCTCTACACGTACGTAGACGGCGTGATTAAACTGTCTAGCTCCTGACCACTTAACCTCGCGAATGGGCGACCATTGACACAATCTCCATTGCTGGTTACAAATTTACTTAAAAGTTGATTGAGTGACACGTCTACACACCCTAAAACTAATTTAAAGTCCTACCTCTCCGTCCACTTCAGACGGGAGGTCCTGCCCTACGTCTGACGTCGTTGGAGGCTGCTAGCGAAGCGAGCGTTAGTCTCTGCAGGCTGACGATAGCTTAAGGTGGCCTATAGCGCCAGCCAATCAACAATCAGGATTTAAACCTGCGGGCCAATGGGGATCAAAACTATTCAAACCACCCACACGAACCACTTCTAATGATTTAAATGAAGAAAAACCAAAGAATACGTGATCTCGGAACTGAGATATAATACAATAAAAAGTATAAACACTTACAAAATTGAGATTACACCAAAAATAAACATTACTTATATAAAAATAAATACACAATGAAAAATGAACTAGCCTATCAAAATTACACATAATTATTATTGCCATCATACATCTAAGTTTTAAAATCTTACATGTTAAGAAAAATAAAATGAATAAAATAAATAAAAATTACATTTGCAGTCTGAATCATATAAGTGACATGCGTGAAAAAATATTACATTAGCTCTTGCATGACAATACGTGTTGCAATAAGAACAGAAAAAATAATATAAGTTAATTGTATGCATAAAAACCCTATTTTCATAGGTGTTACAAAATTTCTCTTTTTCCTTTAAAATTTCCTTTTTCCCTCAAAATTTTTCGTTTTCCGTAAACTTTTCCCGTTTTACCTAAAAAATGAGTAGGCCCCTCATGTGCAAGTCAAAGTAGCGAAATCCAATTTTCGAGCTATTTTTAAGATCTGTGGTGCTTCCTTAATACTTGTAGGCTATCATTCCTCCTTGTATTTTCATGCTGTATCGTTCCATGTTGTATTTCTCTCATTCCATCTAATTCTCTCTTTCCGTTCTCTCTTGTCGCATTCTTCGTCCGCCGTCTACGTAATTCCTTCATCGCCTGCTAGAGCGCATGCCATTACGTTAAACGCCCCTACCCAAGTAAATGTGGTTGGCCACGTGAGTCTGCTGAAGGAAAATTGACGAAGAGGAAGTATTAAAGCTCTCGATTAAGCAACCTTTACTGTGTGCACGCAGTTAAAAATTGGAGATGAATGGCCTAACCAGGAGACGAGCTAAGCCCTGCCTAGTAACGCTGAATTACCTGCCACTGCCCACACTCAGCTAGAATACTCACTGTGAGAAATCCCAGGTTTTCTTCAAAGACTTATTTTTGGTTGTTGTACCCAGGGCTGCACCTGAACTCCAGGTTGATGAGAAATTCGTATTGTTCTGAAAAATAGAAACAGAGAGACCCCCGCCTTTTCACAAAAAGAAACATGCTCTTTTCTATTATACCCATAAACACTTTAAAATGAATTTTACCCACTGTGGTTCTTGGGTAATCTATGTAGACTATCAACAGTAATCCAACTTGTTTCTGATTTTGATGATATTGTTGTTTGTATGGCTCTCCTCTCCTGTGTAGTCTCCCTACTCCTTCACAGGGAGCTATACTATGATTAGTTCTGGAATTAATTGGATACCTTCTGCGGAATTCTAAGCTCTCCTGTGGTTAACTACACCTTATGACAGATGCCACTGAGACACCGCAGCAACTCGCGTAATCTAGCCCCTGATTCACTGTGGCACCTCGGGTAGTCTAGCTACTGAATCACCGCGGCACCGTGGGTAGTCTAGCCACTGGGACATCGCGGCACCTCGTGTAATGAAACCACTGAGTCACCGCGGGACCTTTGGCAGTCTAGCCACTTATTCCCCGCGAAATCTCGGATAATTTAGCCACTGTAACATTACAGCAACTCTGGTAATCGAGCCACTATGATACAGCGGCACATCGGGTAATCTAGCCACTTGACACTGCGGCACCTTGAGTAGTCTAGCCACTGAGACACCACGCCAACTTTTGGTTCTCTAGCCACTGTATCACCTTGGCACCTTTTGGTTTTCTAGCCACTGAGATACCGCGGCACCTCGGATAATCTAGCCACTGAGTCACGACGGCACCTTGGATAGTCTAGCCACTGAGACACCGCGGCACCTGGGGTGGTCTAGCCACTGAGTCACCACGCCAACTTTTGGTTGTCTAACCACTGAATCACCTCAGTATTTTTGTTTTTCTAGCCACTGCGTCACCGCGGCACCTTTTGGTTGTCTAGTCACTGCATCACCGCGGTACCTTGTTGTCTAGCTACTGCGCCACCACGGCCCCTTATGGTTGTCTAGACACTGCGTCACCGCGGCACCTTTTAGTTGTATAGCCACTGAAACACCGCGGTATATCTGGTAATCTAGCCACTGAGTCACCGCGGCTCCTTCTGGTTGTCTAGCCACTGAATCACCGCGACACCTTTTTGGTTGTCTAGCCTCTGAAATACCGCGGCACCTATTGGTTGTCTAGCCACTGAATCACCACAGTACCTTTTGGTTGTGTAGCCACTTGGTCACGGCGGCACTTTTTAGTTGTCTAGCCACTTGGTCACGGCGGCTCCTTTTGGTTGTCTTGCCACTGCATCACTGCGAACCATTTGGTTGTCTAGCCCCTGCATCACCGTGACACCTTATGTTTGTCTAGCCACTGAATCACCACGGCACATCTTGTTTGTCTAGCCACCGAATCACTGGAGCACATTTAGGTTGTCTAACCACTTCATCGCCGCAACACCTTATGGTTGTCTAGCCACTGCATCTCCATGGTACCTTGTGGATGTCTAGGCACTACGTCACCACGGCACCTTATGGTTGTCTATTCACTGCGTCACCGCGTCACCTTAAGGTAGTCTAGCCACTGAATTACAGATGCTCCTTTTGGTTGTCTAACCACTGAATCACCACGGCTTCTTTTGGTTGTCTAGCCGCTGAGTCCCCACTACACCTTTAAATTGTCTAGCCACTGAATAACCGTAGCACCTTTTTCGTTCTCTAGCCTCTGAATCACTGCGGCACCTTTTTGGTTGTCTAACCACTGAATCACCCTGGAACCTGTTTGGTTGTCTCGCTACTGAATCATGGTAGCACCTTTTCGAATGTGTAGCCACTGAATCACCGCGGCACCTTTTTGGCCGTCTAGTCACTGTATCACCGCGACACCTTTAGGTTGTCTAGTCACTAGATGGGACAATTCGGATAAGGGAAGAACCACATATTCGATCTTTACTGATGTCCGGGAGAGGCTGCGTATGGGGAAGTGGCTAGTAATAGGTCACTGTTCTGCGCAGTTCTTGACTGGGCATGGAAATTTCAGGGAGAAGTTGTCTTCACTGGGCCTGCTTGACCCCCCTGATTGTGTGGTGTGTGGGGTGTCTGACACCCCAGCCCAAGCAGTGAAGTGCCCCAAGATAGAGGACCTACACATAGCATTTGAGGGGAAACATGGACCTCTTCGGCTCGGGGGCATGCTCAGGGACAGGAACCTGGCGTCAGAGGTACTTAGATACCTCACATTTATCGGCAAAAGACGGGAAGAGTTCGATGTCTGGTGGTCGAGCCGCATTTTGAGCGGTGAGATGGGGGACAGTTCGGAGGACGGGGATGATGTAAACACCCAAGATGAATGAACATGTCTTTCCAAGAATTCTGATCCTAAATGAGTGTGAGGGGAGCCCTCTCACCTCGCGCTCATCACGACAGGAAGAAGTTCCTGTCCATGGACGCAATCAGAGCACCTCCAATGCAGGAGTTCAGTGGGAGGAGGGGGATCAGATAGGGGTCCACAGGCCCCTCTCCCGACTGCTGCTTGACAATGGAGGAAGAAACAGAAAAAAAGGGGCAGAGTTGCCCAAGTCCAGGTTTGTAACAAGAGTTATATACCTGGAACAACAAGGAAACCAAGGCCAGGGCGATTTGGGAAAGGTATAAGACAGGTGGCATTGTGTTTGGAACCCAGTGGTGTTTGTTCGGGAGGGCCTTGCTTGTATCACTTGTATGATCAAGCTTAAAACTAGATAACAGACGAAGAACAGCCTGCACCATGAACCGTGCCAGGAAGGTATGGCAGACGGGGGTACCTATGGAGGAGGTCCGAACTGAACAAACGAGGGAAATCGAGGTTTACAAGGAGGTCTTAATTCATAGACAACTGGTGCGAAGGAATGAAGCAGCCCTTCCACAGAGAAAACAGTGACTATTTAACTGGCCGGATGAGAAAAACATGGGGGATGCGGCCGTACAGGCTTGGCCTGTGGGGGTGCACCCGAAAGACCCATTGTGGTTGTACGATGAAATCGTACGAGGCACTTACCTTGAGTAGTTTGGAGGAGCCGAATATTCTAATGGCAGCCCTGGCCATGGTAGTTAGGCAAATGGAGGGGGGTAATAAGATTCTCTTCCCCAGAATGGAGGCAGTTGATAGGCTCGTCGTCATCCAGGCTGGTCTACCAATGCAGAAGGATACACTCCGGAGCTTGTTCAGGGAGTGCTACTGGCGTAGAGGTGAAAGATTCGAACAATGTGACGTCTTCAAGGATGCTGTCCGTACATACGGGAGGCGTGCCTTTGACTACAGCAAGCCCTTCTCGGGGTACACTGTGGTCCGGTACTAGTCCTTCTTTCCGGCCGGCATCCTAAAATAAGCTAACGCCATTCCGATTATGACCAGACAGTTTACCCCTTGAGGGAAACCAGTCTGCGGGAGGTGTTCTGCGGGGGGAGGGGGATTGAAAAGGAGTTCACAGGCCCCCCTCCCTGCTGCTCCTGACTAAATGACTGGATGAACTAGAAAAGGGGAGAGTTACACCATGCAAGAATACTTATCTCCCTACCTCCCACCCTCCCTAATTCCCGATCAAGACGACACGCATCCATGGCAAGGACTTAGTCTCACCCAGGGATAAACCGATCATGACCCAAGCAGATGGCACCGGAATGCAATTAAGGATGGCGAACCATGGAGTGAAGGACCGGACCTCCACGAGGTCAACAGAAGATTGAATTGAATAAGTGTGTGTGTGTGTGTATGTGCGTGTGTGTGTAAGAGAACCGTATCGATAGTCTGCAGTTTGGAGTGACTAAGCCCTTTGCACATGGGGGGCGAGGTGGCGGGGAATGTGTCTAGTTACTGGGCATTCCCCAAAACTAAGTCTGTGTACACTCGAGTGAACTGGGCAGTGAAAGTTATTAATGGGGATACCGTCATGTTTAAATTTATCGTGAAAGAAGGACAGAGCGCAGACGAGGTAGATAATTTGTGTGTGTGAATAGTTTAGTATAGCATGGCGGTTTTAAAATTTGCAAAGTTCCCTGTGGATCCTGAAGTTCTAAGAGCCGATTTAGCTTTTGATTTTGGGGGGGTTAGATGTAATGGTTAGAAAGCAGCGCTCTAGGTATGACCTTTTAATAGGTATCGGCCGCCTAGAGGGGAGGGTGGAAATGCCAGCGCCGGTTCCATCGGGAACTTCGTCTAGTCACTCCATCACCGATGCGACATTTGGTTGTCTAGCCACTAAGTCACCGCGGCACCTTTAGGTTGTCATGCCACTGAGTTACCACGGCACTTTATGGTTGTCTACTCACTGACTCACTGCTGCCACTTTTGGTTGTCTAGCCTCTGTATCTCCGCGGCACCTTGCGATGGCCTAGCCACCAAATTGCCACGGCACCTTGTTCTAGATTACCCGAGGTACCGCGGTACCTCAGTATCTAGAGAACCAAAAAAGTGCCAGAGTGACTCTGTGGCTACACAACCAAAAGGTGCCGTGGTGACTCAGTGGCTAGACAGCCAAAAGGTGCCACAGTGATTCAGTGGCAGGACAACAAAAAAGGTGCCCCGGTGCTTCAGTGGCTATACAACCCAAGGTGCTGCGGTAATTCTGTAGCTAGACAACCCCAAGGTGACACGGTGATTCAGTGGTGTTTATGAGAGATGATTTGCCTGTTAATCCCAAGAGACACAAATGTGCCATAATTAATCTGGATACGACAGCAGGGCCCGGCACACATTGGATAGCATGTGTAAAAAAGGGTAAACAAACTGACTATTATGATAGTTTTGGGAATTTGCGTCCTCCGCCCGAATTCCGCAAGTGTTTGAAATATACTAAAATAACATACAATTACGAAATGGAACACCTGCCTAACACGTGGAACTGCGGACATTTATGTCTTCACTTTCTGGTTCGCTGGTACAAATGAAACCATCAGTCATGTCGATAATTCCTACCTTGACCGGCCATAGCTCCGAGCTGTGTGCGGTAAATTTTCCGTCACTCGATGTGCAGGGGAATGGAGCATAAGCTTTGTAGATTTTCAAACCTACATTTGGATAACGAACATTGTTGAAAAAAAAATTGCAAACTGTACCTCGTAAAAAGTGGTAATGTTTCCCAAAAAGTTTCGCTGCCCATTGGTTCTTATGAAATAGACGGCATTGCAAGGTACATTGAAGATTCGCTGTCCCACGACACAGAATTCGAACTACATGGGAATCCCAATTTTCTGAAGAGAGTTATCAGATGCACCAAAGGTATCGACTTTATGAAACCGGATACTTTTGGACCTATGCTGGGGTTCGAGCCACGCATCTACGAAGCTGTTAAAACACACTTATCGTCGCAGCCTGTAAACATTTTGCCAGTCGATGTGATACGAATAACCTGCAATTTGGCGAGCAGCATCTACCTCAATGGTAGGCCGAGCAATACGCTGTACGAATTTTCGGATCCAGGTTATAAACTGGTCGTGGTACCACAAAGCATCATTTACGTTCCGGTCGTCGCGAATAGAGCACACGAGGTGGTCGTGACAGTCATCGACTAGTGCGGAGAGTTGGTGAACTTTCGAAACGAAGAAATCACCATATGCCTGCATTTGAGAAGATGGGAATAAGATTTACGCCGACCAGAAGCTTTAAAGAACGAGTCGTGCAAAATCTACAATCAGTATGTCACAGGTCTCCAAGGAGTTAACACTTGCTAGCGAGATTATCCTCTGCAATCTCGGCTAAAAGGTCGATCGCCATGGAAGATTCCCTAAACTACAAAGAGCCAACCATTTTCGAAGACAGCATAACAAGGGTGGAATTTCATGCGTACCAGCCTTTCCTGATATCTGCGCTCTTCCTTGCCAGTCTTCCTAGTGGATCAGGGGGACTTCGACGAAAGAAGATGGATCCAATCCAGCACTGACGAAAATAACGAGCAATGGAATTCTTCACCTGATCGATGGCATTGTCTACTTTCTCAATGGTGCCGAGGTGGACTAGTCACGAGATGCGGGCATAACCTCAACTCTCAAAAATTACCTTTCGCTCACGCCGAATGAGCTGTCTGCAGCCAAGATGGCAGGCTGGGTAATCTAAGATGGCTAAAGTTTTCCCATTTATGCCGAAGGCAGGTTCGATGTATGTGTTCTTCTCTCCATGCTACTGGGATTTGCCGAAGACTACAAATTAGTTATATTCAATTCGAAGTAGATGGTGATAATGCTTGCCAATACTCATGTGGATACCAACGTGAGCATTGGAGAAAACCTGGAGGCAGTGGAACTGCAACTACAGTCTATCGAATGGACGCTGTCTCATGTGCCGTTGAGCACTGCAGAACGCATGCACATGTTGCAGAATATGAAAGATGGTAAACACATCGATGTGGCTTTCATGTCGTGGAGTCTGGAGTCATGCCCAAGATTGCAAGTAAACAGCGCATCAACTGGATGATGAAGTCCAGCTCTAATTCTGAGAAATCGAGGTAGATTATTGTTAGGGCTACAGACCAGAAGACAGCACAATGTAAGAGTGAGCAGTTCGCAGTTTGACACATATCAAATAGATAATGTAAAAACTTTTTTGAATAGCGTAAGCTACCCATATGTATACATGAACACGAACTTTGTCAATGGCCAGTACTTGCAGGCATATTAGATGTACCTCAATTCCAAACTGCATATTTTGGACTCACCCAATACCCGCTATTGAGCCTTGATATGTTCAAGAGTTTGGCCCTGCTCATTGTATTCTATGTGAGTAAACAGGACGAGCGTATTACCTCCAACGTGATCGACTGCAGGATCGACTTCACTACAAATGGAAATATTCCTCCCACCACATACGCTTTCTGCCTGATATCTCACGACCGGCTTGAATATTACAATTGCCGAGACAAGACCGTCAAAATGTGTCATGAGCACAGCTGACTGTATGCACACTATAACTGTTTAGTCGTATTCGAACATCGCCTGCTTCAAGGTTCGAGAAGGTGCTGAAATGTTTAATGGAAGGGCGAACTTCAAGTGGTGGTGTTTCCCTGCCCGCTTAAACTCCTGTGGAATTTGGGGGGGGGGGGGGTTATCGAGCAGTGAACATCGAAGAAGATTAATAAACGTGTATATTTTATTGTGTGCACAATCAATTTTATTTAAACAGATTCGCTGTGTTTTATTTCAAAAAACCTCTCCGCTTTATATATAAGAAATATTTTTAATTAAAATATATTTTTAATAAAAATACTGGCATTTAAGAATAAACAGAAAATAAATAAATAAATTTCAGTAGTTTGCAGGAATGGTCAATATCACCATTCCGTACAGGCTGAAAGCAGGTTGCATAATCGATACTACATATGTGTTGAGAATAGAATCCGATGTGGAGAGTATGGAACGATAGTGACTAATTAGCCAATGAAAAACTATGGTGGGTGCTGTCAGCGCAACCTATACTTTAAACACATAAACAAATATGGCTGTCACCTGGTCATGCATAGATGATGAAAACATATGAAATCTAATATGGTTGTCCCGCGAAGGTGAGATGCAAACTATAAAACAAATGACAGTAGAAAAACATGCAGGACAGCACCTAGCAAGATTGCTGCTCCCAGTAACACATACACAAATGATGTACGAAAAAAAAAACAAATATGGCGGCATACAATAGAATGAGTTTAGGTGGGAGGAGTGGGGGTGAGGGAGTTTGTCGTCTGCTGGAGTCGAACGGAAGTGAGTAATTGATGGTGCTGGGAGGACCTCCGGAAATGTAATCTTTAAAAAAAATTTAATAACTTTCTATAAATTTTTCGGGAAAAGTATAATTTTAAGTAAAAAAAGTGAAATTGTTTGGGGAAAAGGGAAATTGTTTGTAAAAATTGTCGCCGGAGACTAGAATTTTTAAATTATTCTTAATAAGTTTTAAATAATTTTATAATACGTTTTTAATAAATTTCTTAGTAAATTTACTAATGAATTTTTAGTATTCTTTTTGGTCAAAGGTCAAGGTTAAGTTCAAGGTCAAAGAGCAGCCGGTGCCTGGCTTTTTTATAATTTTTTTTAACAATTGTTTAAATAATTTTTATTAATACATTTTTATTCATTTTTAACGATGTTTTAATTTTGAAACGATTTTTTAGTAAAGTGTTTCGCAAGAAATTTTTTAGAATTTCTTAGCCATTTTTTGGGTTTTTGGGGTCAGAGGTCGTCGTGATCAAGGTCAAGGTCTGGGGTCAAAGGTCATGGATCAGGGTCAATGACATCCAAGACGGCGGACGGTGACGTAACAACATGGCAGCGAACGAATCCTGCCATCCTGCGCCCCACGCCCTTGACTCAAGGATCCAAACCCTACTACTCTAATGCACTTTTTAAAATTTATCTGTATACTTTCAAAACATTTAACATAGAAATTAATTACGCAGTTCTAAATCAAATAATAAAAACATACATAATAAAATAGATAATGAATATACCTATATATTTATTGTAGTAAATTGTACGGCATTATCGGTGTGCAGATGTTGAACAATAGTTCATAAACGCGTGATACACGCAATAATATTACCACAGTTTACTAGAAACAATAATAAAGTTGCTAAGGAGTTAATTAATTAATTTTTTTGCCTTCAGCTTTGTAGAATATGAAATTTGTTCACTTAAGTCAATGTTTTGCTCTATAAGGTATACGTTGAAATCCTACTAGTCTCCTGTTTTCATAGACGAGTGGATGTATGTTTTAGTCAACTGTACCTCAGAAAAACTGCACTCGCCGGTAACTAAAGATACACGCAGTTTCAGCAAAATTCCAAATAAATAAATAAATTAGGCACATTACAGTTATGTAATGTACACTCAATAATGTAACTGTAAATGAATGGCCCATCATAAGGGATCTAATTTATGAAAAATTAAAGGCCACGATCTCCCATTTCTACACTTTTTGCGAGAATTGATTTTTTGAACCAAAACGGGAGCCGATATTGTAAAATCGTCTTACGATTTTATTACAAATAGTTTTTACAATGGGGTCTAATTTTTTCAACACAAAAAAAACTGTATAATTTTAACTAATTATTACATAAACAACATATTCGTTAGTTAATTAATTAGTCAAAATTTTTCTTTTTGTGTTGAAAGAATTAGACTACATTTTAAAAACAATTTGTAACAAAATTATGAGAAGATTTTATAATATCGGCTCCCGTTTGGGTTCAAAAAATTAATTCCCACAAAAGCTGTAGAAATGGCAGTGGCCTTAACGTGACTCAGAACGTAAGAAAAATAATCTTTCGTACGGATTACAAGTTTGTTACGAAGGTGTACGTATATACGTTGAGATAGCCAAGTATGTAGCATGTAACAACTCACTCGTGTAGGAGTATGTTTACGTACCGGGATCTCTTAGAATCAGTGAACATGCACGTATACACCTTAATAATACTTGTGCAATAAATATTGTGAATATGGCTATTAACGCAACCTAAGAATAAACTAATCTGCGTACGTTTCAGTGTTAGGCCTAGGAACATGTACTACTGTCACTTCTATCCACATTGCATTTCATTTGTTTATTTGAAAGGTGATTGGAAAAGTGTAAGTAATTAGGAACAGATGAACAGACAGCAACGATCTGGTAAATAACCTGTGAGGTAACTGTAGCCCGGTCCTCCACAGACTGTAGGCTGCAAGCACTCAGATGATTTACAAACCTCGTATAAGCTCTGCCGGTGCACATGCCATTTGAATATGAGCTGAAATAACAACTTAATTGTAGTAGCTTTAGGAAAAACATAATTGCCATTGAACAGAGAAGAAAAGGGTGAAGCGACTACGTATTACAAAAAAGTAACTCATCACGTTTGGTTTCAGCATAAATAATTTAAATGAAATTACTATTTTCCAGTATTCAATTCACTAATGCTGAAATAGAATTAAGCTGGAAGACCCTGGATGGGAATATAAACTAGGAAATTCAGAAAAATTCTCAACTACCGTTGGATAGTGGTCGTTCTAAAATGCACCATACCCATTAACAAAGTGTGAAAAATTTGGAAAATATTTATAGCTCATAGCTCAGCGTAAGATTAAAAATTTCAAAATTATACTGTTTCTGGACCAATCTTTAAGATCTTGCATTAATGCAGTTAGTTAAGCTCAGGGAAAACACTAAACTCTTCCTTAGGTTTCCGATGTTAAAGACTGCTGGAAATCGTGTTCCTGACGCTTTTCAAAATGACGTCGTTCTAGACCTTCCAGAACAAAAATAAGCTACGGGTTTCACCATTACTAAAGTGTAAAACACAAATACTTCTTGTCTTTTGTAGGTTTCTGCTCTCGTAGGAATCAAATTTACTAGGCAGGAACAGGATAGGATGCAGTCTTCTCCCACTGCAGATACAAATCAGTGTGTAGGGTGTTTTAATACGTGAACCAACCGTTCACGGACCAGCGTCGTAACCAATACTAGCTGCTTCCTAATTATACTACGCGAAAGGGGCTTCTTGGCAACTCATCTTAATTGCGGATTTCACTTAATCTCAAAAGGAAACAGGGGAGTATCAGACACCCTAACAACTAATTTCACACCTAAGCTTCTCCCATTCGGGCGAGCGTCCTGCTACAGATCCTACCTCTTCGAATGGTGATGGCGGAGAGAGCGATCTCTCTTACTGACTGGCGCTTGCTAACCATATCCTTCATAGCCAGCCAATCCTAGCGCAGGGTTTAAACCTGCCAGCCAATCGGAAGGCTTTCGACTTAAATTTACCTAAAACGATCTACTCCAATGGCCTAACGTACTAAAATCATAGAATATGTCTCGAAACGGAGGTATAAATATAAATAATTCCTGAAACATTAACAATAGAGACCAAAAATATAAAATAAAGTAAATATCACCTAAATATAAATACAAAAAATAAAATCTCGCTAACTAACACATTCAAACATTGTATATCGCCATCGGTACATCTGCAGTTAAAAATCCTGCAGTTGAAAAATAGCAAATAAAATACAAATATGAAAATTATTGAAATTTGCATACATAAAAATATTACGTGTGACAAGTGTGAAAAATACATAAATTAATTAGATATTCACAAAGACGTGTAAAATGTGGGTGCTACATTACCTTGTAAGATGGACTTACAAATGTAATCTAAAATGTCCTATGATCTTGCTTTCTGAGACACCTTTCTTACAAATCTTGTATCCCACTACACATCTCAGTAACATTAATAGCCTTTGTTGTTTTCACGAGTCAGCAGTTTTTCAGCTTTACACACTATTCAAATACATACTAGATAGGCTTTCCCTGCATTATTAAACGCCACCAGTGATATACGGTAATAAATATGTTACTAGACAATATAAACAAATATATAATTTAAATTGCCTTTATAATGATCCAATCAGTTATATGAATTTTATAAATTTTTATAACCGAACTTTAAAGAATGTTAGATATTCCGTTGACCGCCCTGCCGCCCTCAGCTACTGGGCGCCCTAGTTCGCCTATATGAACGCCTATATTGTCTCCTGGTTGTTAATCACCTTACAATCCAAAACAGAATAAAAAGTAATATAAAATTACTTTTTATATTTAAAATACATATAGTGCTGTACGTCTTTTCATTAGAGAATGTGTTTTATATTTAGTGATAATTTGACTACAACTGAAAAATAAAACATCAGCCTGTAATATCATAAGAATAATTTTTAATTATTTTAATTTATAAATTTTCAAGTTAGTTTGAGAGTGTTTCAGTAATGGCGTCCATACTGCAGATCAGTATATTCTAATTTGGCACGTACAAGTATAGAAACAAGTATAATATTGACCCACTTGAATGCATAACGACTTGTGTAGATAGTTTATATTAAATATATATTATATATACGTGATTGTGAAAATATAAATTAAAATTTCATAAAAAAAAACCATGATCCTGAACCCAACATCCGTTGTTTGATAAATTTATTATTGATTTAATATTGATACTCAATAAAAATAGTTTTCACGTGAAAGATTTTAATTTAATTTGACTGGGTTTCATTTTATGCTATTAATTACTCACCAAAGTTGTATAGCATCAATGTCATCTTGCAGCTTTCCATTCATTCGCAATCGCAAAATGTTGGGATGTTTAATTAAATTTATTAAACAAGTAGTTAATTTATTACAGAATAACGGAGACAAGGTAAGTTCATGCGTGACACCTGATCACAGCAAGTAGGTAGTCTAGAACATGCTTGTAACTCTAACCATAAAATAACGTTCGCTTAAAGAACTATCAAATCAATTTACGCAGCTCATTTAAATACTAAAATCAATACTCATACAGGTAAAAGAACAATATTGGAAAATATTAGAAGCCTTACTGGAGTAAAATTGGCATCACTCTGTTAGCTTATTGTAGCATCTACGTAACATTGGGTCATTAAAGTAAGTGGTTTGTGGACGTAGTCCTGCCTTCGGTAAGTCTGTGCTGAAATTTAGAAATTATTTGATGAAATAAAATTTAATGATGTAATGTTTTCTCGTATTTATAAAGGTTTAAATATTGGCGGTAATTGGAAATTTTCTGTGATAAAACATTTAAAATCTGACACACAGATTTCCCATTATAGAGATTCCACAAAATGGATTTTTTCGGAGAGTTCAGTAATAGATCAGGAATACCTATATCATATGATATTATACAATAAATTCACATTTAGGCTACTGGATATCGCTTCTCATAACAACAGGTCACACAATATTTCAAAAGCCTGTCTCAATATGATACAGAAGTGAGTCACATAATGCATGTAGTATTAGGATAATACATCGGAAGGTTTTCATGCTTAAATGTGTTCAAGTGTCTGTGTGTCTAATTATCATAACTGTCATGTGTTTATTCTCGTTTCAGATCAACGAGCATCGTTTTCTAATCACTCAGCCCATACTTGCAGTCAATTTCGCAGCTTAAATCCTGAAATGGTCATGTATAGGTGTGCAGTTTCATAACAAAACGAATCATGTACTTCCTCTGATTTAACCAACAACAATAAGAAGTCAATTTAATTAATTTCGTAGGGAATCTATCATAAATATATGTGCATATAATTAAATAGATTTTATACCAAAAAATCGCATGTTTTCGTGAAAGCACTCATTAACGACATGTGTTGAATCACACTGGTCCCCATGTATTGTAAATATAAACTATGTTGACAGAAGAATTATACAAAAAGAATATTGAGCTGTCTCTAACAGAGTGGCAATCGCAGATAAGCCCCTTTTGCCTGCCCAGTGCATTTTCTGTTCCTGGAACCTTTCGCCAGACGCCGCTGTGTCTGACGTGCCAGTACGGCCGAGTGGCAGGCAGTACGGTCGTATGACGCGCACATTAACGGTGGGATACGGTCGGGTGACGCGAGCGGTTCTTTTGGCGTTCAGGCATTTGTTCTTCTATTCTGAATGCCCTTTAAGCTAAGGGAAGGCCCTCCAGCTTTCATTCCCATTGGTCGAAGAATGTAAGAAACCGTTTCCTCCCAGCGATTTCAAAACACTCATTGGATTTGTCAAGGGAAAAGCACACGGAGTAAGCAACTAGCCGGTTGTTGGCTGTTGCATTTATCTGGATGGGGTTAAAAAAAAAGTACGGTCACTTGTCGCTACGAGGAGATGACGTACCACCAATCTAAGTTTCTCGTTCGAATATGGTTCTCTGCCCTGACTATTACATAACCCTCCCTCCATATAAATAATTTTTATTGGGTACTAGCAATCCGGCCCGGCCTCGCTCGGGTACGATTTACAAATATGGCGTTGTTTAGGTTTACAACAAGTAATGCTGAAGGTAACTAACACAGGATTAATACTGTGTCGTTCACAACGTCTTCATAAGCGATATTTACAAGATAAAACTTGTTACTGTGGGTCATCCTTAAATGATAAACACATCTTGTCGCGGACTTTTTGGTAGACATTTTTGAGATTTACAGCTATGTAGTACACTCAGCGTAAGCCATGTAAGCGCACAAAAAGCGGTTTTTTCCAACTTGATTAGAAAACGTCGACATTTCGCTACTGTTATTACATTAAATATCAATGTATTATATGCTCAAACTTTTCTCAATAAATTCTCTAAATGGGAGAGAAAACCGCATCAAAATCCATCAAGTAGTTGAGAAGCCTT
Source organism: Dryococelus australis (assembly GCA_029891345.1). Lineage (NCBI taxonomy): Eukaryota > Metazoa > Arthropoda > Insecta > Phasmatodea > Phasmatidae > Dryococelus > Dryococelus australis. Next base: position 42,188,161 of record CM056997.1, read on the forward strand.
AGTCGAATACACAGACACACGCGGCCGGGCGACTTTGTTTTATACTATGTATAGATATAGATTTTCATTATAATCTTGTTTTTTTTTTCCAATTGCAAAGATATATACCCCCGACTACTTTTAAAGCCGTATTCTTATTGTAACTAAGTATAATACAATTCTATCCCATCACTTTCGGGAGAGGTTACATCGAATTCTTGTTAAACCCAAAAAAATTAGACACATACACACACTTTATTTTGGTTATTGTCACAACCATTCCTTCCATACTGCTGGTTTCCTCAAAAACTCTGTCATTTTCGTCACGTATTAAAAATTTCTCCACGCTTTGCCAATTTTATCCGAGCATTTTCAGTTTAAATATTTTTACAGCAGAAAATATTTTCTATGACAAATGAATAAATTATTATAAAATCTTGGAAAACGTTTTTATGTACTGAGCTGCAAGTCTCCACTCATACACTGGCGAAAAACGATAAAGGAACACCGCTAAAGAGGCAACATAGAAACACCATATGCACACGGGGCACTGAGAGTGTGCAGTACATGCAAAGATTAACAGTGCTGTGCTGTGGACAGAGTAGGAACCGGATACTAGGCATAACACAGCTGAGCCCGATACAACTGTAGTTGACTCGGAGAAAGAGTAGTGTTTTGGTTCAGGCATCGGCCTGTGTGTAGTAAGCATTGTAGACATACCACGACGGCATAGACGACCACGCTTGGTGCAATTAATGGACTTTGTACGAAGTCGTATTGTGGGCCTGGGGGAGGCTGGGTGGTCCTTTTGAAGGATTGCCTAACGCGTCGGGTGTAAACTGTCTGCTATGCGTCAGTGGTGATGCCGGTGGTCCAACTATGGTGCACATGCTCGTCAACATAGCTCCGGATGGCAGCGGCATACGCATTAGACCGCAGCACAGATAAGGGCCACTGTTGTACCCAGGGTGTCAGCTAGGACTATCACTAACTGTTTGCTGGACGCTGGGCTGCGATCAAGTGTGCCGCTCACCAGGCTTCCTCTCACACATCTCTGTGCAGCCCGCCCCGGATGGTGTCGCGAACGACGCAACTGGAGGGATGAATGGCGTGGAGGTGTGTTTAGTGATGAGAGTAGACTCTGCCTTGGCGCCAGTGACGGTCATTTGCGAATGCAGTGTCAACCGGGAGAGCGGCAACAACCAGAGTGTATACGGCAGCGACATACACGACCAACTCCTGGCATCATGGTCTGAAGAGCAATAGCCTACAATGACCGTACGCCTCTGGTGTTTGTTGAGGGAACATTGAACAATGAACTCTACATTCAGAACATCACCCAGCTAATTTTTTTTATCGTTCCTACGACGCCAAGGAAATGTCCTCTTCCATGACAATGCCCGTGCACACACGTCTCGTGTTACCCAATGCGCTCTCGAAGGTGTTCGTCAACTCCCCTAGCCAGCACTATCGCCCGACCTGTCCCTCATTGAACATGTGTGGGACATGATGGGACGGCGTTTGGTGAGGATTGAAATGCTGGCAACAAACATTCACCAATTGCAACAACAGGGTGGAATTAGTGTTGAACACTATTTTCCAAGATGACATCCGACACATTTATGATCGTCTCTATTCACGACTGCAGGACTTAATCCTTGTTAAAGGTGGTGACACAAGATACTGACATTGTTGTTGAATACACTATGTAGCCTCTGTCCATAGATGTAATACTCTGTGATCATTATCACATACAGTATACAACCTGTATAATTATTCAATACAATCTTCATTCCTGTGGGAGCATTGTATCCGGGTGTTCATTTTTCATTTTCCACCAGTGTATTAATACGATAACTGTATTCCCGTTTTTAGATAATCATTTAAGGAAATTGACTGTGCTCATGAATATTTCTATAATAAAATTAAATAAGCAAAAACCAAGTGTAGACGTTGCCGAATATGGTTCTTCCTTTGAACACAGTGCTGTGTGTTACATACTTTCTTTGTAAACTATGCAAAAACTAAGTGTATGACCTAAATACTTGCAACAGAAACCTATTGATATTAACTAGGAATGCTCTGAAGGAAGTCGTAATAGTTTATTTTAAAACACTGCAATAAAATTATATATATATATATATATATATATATATATATATATATATATATATATATATATATATATATATATAATTCACTGGTCTGAGATTAGAAGTTACCTTCTTGGAATCGAGATCCTTTTCTATTAAAATTAAGTCAGGTTATTTAACACATTTTGTCGGACTTTTTGCTTTGTCGGCCGAATCTGAACCTTCAAATCCTACGGGTAATTATTTTTTAGGTTTGCAACAGTTTCTGTTTTTTTTTTTTTTTTTTTTGTTGATAAATATTATTCAACAGAGAATGGACAGAGTCTACTTCAGCATAACTAAACTGGTCTCGAAGTCTTTCTTTTGCAAAATCTTCTATCTGAAAATGCGTTAGACCTGCTGATGGAGAACGTATTACTGCTTGTTGTTACGGATTTTTGATTTATAGTTTTTGAACACCCGGAAGGCAATTTTTAGGAGAGGGTATACAAACTCTAACTAACTTGTCCTGTTCTTATATCTATAAACTGCACACTCACACACACACACACATACACACATTTTTATCCTAAACCAAGATTCGAACCCAGAATCCTTTGTACCTCGTTGACTGGCGTTTAGTCAGTTACGTTACACAGATTGCAGTAGCATGAAAGCCACAACAGCAGTTACACCAAATTATTGTCTGTAATATTAAATATTATTTATCAAAAATTATGTGTGTGTTTAACAGACTGAATATGTGAGAATATTTCAGTTTCTTGTTGACTGTACAGCAAAATGTCACCTGCTAAAAATAAGCCGATTACAAACAAAAAAACTAAGCAAAGAATTCGTGAACCAATAGAAAAGTTTAAATCTACGATATTTTTGAGAAATATTTTCGCACGGGATATTTTCAAGATCAGTTTTTTCTTGTTTCTAGTAACAAAAACCGTGGATAGAATTATTCCTGCGTAAAAAAAAGCTGGATTCCTGGGATAAATTAAAAACAGCTTACACTCGCCTCCCACAAAGGCTAATCGGTTAGATTCCCGGCGGGATCACTCATAAATTTTCACATGTGGGAATCGTGCCGAACGATGTCGCTGGTCGGTGGGTTTTCTCGGCGATCTCCCGTTTTCCTAGCCCTTGCACTCCCACGCTGTTCCATACTCGTCTCATCGGCTCTCGAGGTCCTTTTTCTAAAAGCCAGCCATATCTCTCCACTCTACAACCTTTCGTGTTTTCCCGGAAATTTTTGCACATAATTACAAGGAATTTCTGTTACCCATCGCACAAAATTAATCATAATTGTGCAGCACTTAAAACGCCACGGTACCCGTACGAGATATCTTCCAGGCAACGCTTTGCCCGAGGGAGGGACGGAAAGGATGCTCCGAAGGCATGCAGTATTAACACGGCTAATACGACTCATGCTTGGAAAGGTCTGTAGGGAGGTAGGGCAAGTAAAAGGCGCCGGCCTGGCTAACCCGTCCATCTAACCCCCCACCAGCGCGGGCCCGTGTTCGGCAGGGAAAGTTATGACTCAATTTGAAAGTGGCGGGTCGTGTAGCAGGCAAGGAATATTCATGGCGGCACAGCTTGGTCTATATTTACACGGTAGGCAGACTACCTGCTGCTTTGCACTGCTCTCACGGTACAGTCGGCCAGCTACGCTGCTCACCGCTTGCTGCAGCAGGGACGGTCGGCTGGCTGCGCGAGCAGCCACTAACACCGTGGTACAGTTCTCCACTTGTACTCGTCACCACACTCATTACACGGTACGAGTCCTATTGGCGGAAGCCCAGTTTGATCATCCGTCATATTCCCCTTGTACTTCAAACATAATTTCCTCAGTTCACTTTTTATTAACCTTAGGTCATGATTATCCAAATATATTTATTTCATTAATATCCACTCCAAAGCGTATTGGTATATATATATATATATATATATATATATATATATATATATTTATTTATTTATTTATTTATTTGTACAGGAAACGTGTTACATAGGCATACAACGAACAGACATGAACAGTCGACGAAATCGGCCAACCAGTAAAAAAAAAAAATCCACTCTTCTGCCATTAAGAAAAGGAACGAAACAGTAAGGAAAAAAAGGCAAAGAAACACAAAATCGGAAAAGGAAGGGTCTTGGGAAAATTAACAAAAACCTCAAATATATAGTTAGTTATACATAAATTTCTGAAGTAAAAATTCCAAACCTATTTCTTTTAGCTTCACAGTAATTGAATTCTCAGCTACTGGTACACCTAAAAAAATCGTGCTTAATCGTTTCGGCCTACCCGCAAGATTTATTACCTGCATCACATGAAAAATATGTGCGCAGTCAGAAATCGTACTCGGTAGTAATCCGCTGGGATAAAATATATTTTTAATCATTTATATATACGTATTTCTTTGAATGCTACGCCCCGAGTTTCAGGAAATCCACCTGAACTGCGAGCACTCAGTAGTTATAGTTCTAACTTCTGCCATTTCTGTTCTTGTCATTATTCGATGCTTGAGCCATTTTGCTATGAAGCATGACACTTTGGTCAATAGAGCAGCAGTTAGCAGTGCTCAGACCATTTGTATTTGGTAAGTGCAAGTAGCTTTTTTCACTGAGCACTAACAAGCATTCTCTTGTTCGTTAACAGAGTGTTTGGTAGCAATACAATATGGCACCCTCACTTTCCAATGACTTGAAAACACGATTTTCAGTTTAGAAAGGTTTAGGCGCCATATATTTCATTTCCCCCTCACCCCTCATCATCTTAACCAACTGCTATAATTTTGCCATCGAATACTGTAACTTCGTTTGCAATGGTGTTATGCTCAGTTAAATTGAGTTTTACATTCAAAATGAATATAAAATAATTATATATTGCCTTCTCTCAACATACATACAACACGTGTCTTCTGAAACTTCCCTTTCCTTAAGTTTTTCAACATCTTCATATCATAAAAGTATCCTCCACTTCCTCACAAAGGGGTCAGATTTTCTGATACCATGGAGCAAATCCACTTCAGAAACCAAACAATGTGTTCTGAGATATTATACAAGGCCAAGATCTCATCTCTGTGTTAACCTTTAGTAAGCAAGTAATTTACTTACTATATTAGATGCACACGCGATTATGACTTTGGATATATTCAAAATAACATTATACAGATATTTTCGACTTTCTTTCGACGTAAGTGGCTGCATTACTTGTCAGCAGGCATTTTCGAACAGTGTGAACCATGTTTACGTACACTGCTATGCTACATTAGGAAGGGTTATTACGTATTTTCCTCGAGATGCAAATGTTCATAAAAGAAGGTGTGCATTTTTACATTGACGGAAAAAAAAACCATATTGTCCTTCGTTTTGAGATATGAAAGTAACTTGATCCAACCAACTGCTCATGCATCTCACAAATTCTCACACATGTTCATGGCAGGATTAAAGGTGAAAATCGTGTATATCCTACGTTCCTACGTTTACAGATGTCGTTTTTACCTATGCGAAATAAAATATTTGCATCTTGCAATTTTTTTACAGGTGAAACAGTACACACTGGATTTTTATTTTCATATAAGCAATGTCGAGTTGGAGAATCTCGTACGCAATTTTTCGGGTTCTCCGCTTCAGTAATTGTAGTGGCAGACCCTTATGAACTAGTTATTAATTTTTGTTACTGTTGCTGCGCAGCGCTTGAGCGTTTGCGTGCGTTAATTGGAACTATGTTCGGCTGTAGTTTACTTGGCGCCGCCAAAAAACTATGTACTTTTCGGCAGCATTTCGTTATTGGACCGATATTATCACCATTTACGTAGTTTCGTCGTTTCCAGCACGTGGACCTCTTTGTAACGCTCTCGTTCCCCTTCCATCCTCCTTGCTTCTCCCTCTACCCTTCCGCTCCCTCCCTGCTTGTGCCACATTTTCCAGCTTAGATTTTTGTAAGCGAATATTCGGTGGTCACTTCTTGTCTGTCTCTTGCCCGTGCAAGTAGCAATCAGCTGGTCTTCATAATGATACTCCGATAGACCGATACGGTGCGCAATTCTACGAGAGATCGAGCGTCTGCGATACACTTCCACCAGTACAACTAATACTAAAGTAATATCTTATTAATATTTAATATTCAGTGTAGGTAATATTCTTTTAATGCCCGGTGAGCGGCGTTAAAAAATTGCAGTGAGTTGAAGACGTAGTGCTTAGCGTGGCCCTTTTTGATTTTGCACTGTTGTGATTTTTAGTAGACTGTTAGTTCGTATTAAATATTTTGGGTAGGTTACTCCTTTTGGAGCTTTGTAGATACGTTTTAATATTTCTTAAGTGTGTTTATAACGTGCGTTTGTTAACGTATGAGAAATTAAATGGCTCGTTCAACATTTAGCCCCATTCGCCACGAGCCTAGTTCCTATTTACGCTGCGTCGACAGCTCACTGCTCGACTGGACAGAAGTCTTTTAATATTTTGTTTGGTGTACTTAAGTTACTTTTTAGGGATTTGTTCGGCCTGCTAGTATATTTTCATTTTGGTCAGGCTCCCCTAGCGAGGTTGTATCAGCTACGACTTTTTAAGTTAAATTTTAATGTCATGCGGATTAGGCGCTTTGGTAGTACTGCACGCCGCCGCCTTTTCCGCTTATTATAATAACCGTGTTGTCTTTTAAGGATTTCAATTTGTTGTGTATTAGTTGGAATATTAATGCACATGAATTCTAGTGTCACTTGTAGAATTTTACGGTGTTTGAGGTTTGAGCACTTAATATTCGCTGTAATTTTTCACCATCCTTTCGGACGATTTTTTATATTGCATTTTGGCAATTTTAGTGAGCTTAGTCAATGTCAATTCTAGTCCCATACTTGGTGCTTGTGCTCCTGAGTTGAGCGATTGTTTCTCGGCCGTTTGACGCGGCGTGAAAGCCGGTGGCATGCCCCGTCCGTTCGCGCGACTCGCAAATTAAAAGTGAACGGCACAGTTCGCGCTGAAACCTCAACTTTCGAGTGGAAATTGTATTTTCATTACTTTGTTACGGCTTTATGTAGAAGCCGGTTTAATATTTGTCTGTTCAAAAGCATTTACAGCGCTTGAGATTATGGTTTCAGGCGAACATTTCTCTTTATAGGCGTGAACGCTCCTTAGCACTTTCTCGATATTGTGGTCAAGTATAAATCTAGGTTTACTTGCTTTAGGCCCAGTTTTGGGTGCTATTGAATTGTAATATAGCCAAGGATTACCTGTTCCGTGTAGTATCAAAGCAATTGTAATTTTAATTGATTCGTTGGTGAGAATCAGACTTTTTTGTACCTGAAATATTTTAAGAGCACCCGTCGTAATTTTTCACATTTTAATTTTGGAGAAGAGATATTATTAACGGCTGTGCTGTGCTTTTTCAAGCAGTTATTGTCAGTATTACGTTTTGGAGAATATTTTATTAAATAAACGTGTTTCAGTGAAATTTTGTGTGCGTTATTTTTTAATTGCTAGCTTTGAGATCCTGCTAATATTGTTTACTGTAGTGTGGGTTTGCTAATTGCACCTGATTTGGTGCAGATGGAAGTAGTTATGAATGTTAGCCATGATTTCGGATATTTTAACTACTGCCCAATTGAATAATTCAAGCTTCCTACTGTTGTCCTTGGCAGAGAGTTCTTATTATTTTCTTCTATGTTTCTACTCAAAATGTTTTAGTATATTTCTACTAAAATTTCAGCAGAACTACGTGCAATCATATGTTTGGCCCTTTTCTTACTTTTTTTGTGAAAGGAAAGTCTCGCGATCTCCCTTTATTTCACTTGGCCTATGCCTTTAGCTTTTAATTCGACGTCCTCGGAGGTCAGGCCACGGGTACGACGAGTAACAATCGCCACATTGCAATGTCTAAAGCTCGCCAGTTTACCATATTACGAACGTCATTCGTCACAATTTCCAAATTTGTGACCTCGTATTGAGCAGTTATTCTAGGAGCGACACACAAATCCAAAACTCCAATCGCTAACTCTACAAACGAAACAATAATAAAAAGAATGCAGCTTCTCAATTAGCCTCTCTCAGCTTGCTGTATTCGACGCCGATACTCTAATCCTGATTGTTTCTGTCTTGCAGCAGATGTACTGATCACCGCAAAGGGGGTATACCGAAGTTCGATTACTTGACAACTGATAACGCACTCGTTATCTCATAGTTAGGTGATGTACTGGCTCGTCATTTTGTCAGTTTGTGGTGCACGTACGGTACAAAAAATGGCGTTAGCAATTGGCGTTCCTCCGACGCTGTTTTAACTTCTTTAACGTTTTTTTTTTTTTGCCCTTCCCAGGGGGGGAAAAAACGGAATATCCGCACGGGTTCCAGACAAATAAATTCTCACCAGTGGCGTCATGACTCTTCTTCCGGAATTTCCCATTTCCTCCGCGAACTTATCTCGCTCGTCTTCCCCTCCGTCTACCACGACATGTTCACTTATTTTCCTGCTTCCTCGACGGGAACAATCTGCGTGAGAATGTACACGTCTCGTGCAGGAGCTCACTGGCATTCTTCCAGGGCGTGTGCAGCTCGACATTGGCGCGTCTGGGACGTAGCCTGGCCTCTTCCCTTATAGAAATGTTTCAAGATCGTGACGTCATTTTGCCACTGTTCATAGAGCGTCCACTTCAGCCAGCAACACGTAAACCTTCCTCGAACCCTTTGCTTGGTTTTAGATTGAAGTATTTCATCTATCCGTGTTTTCAACTTTGCACGGACGCGGAAAACCCTCGCTATTGCCGCAAAGACAAGTGAAACTCGCGTAAAATTCGACAAAACATAACTCGAGGTGGAAACAAACGAGATCTTCCGAATTTATAAACGAACAAAATTCAGGTAGGAAACAAAGCGTCGTTACGCACGAAGTGATCAAAGGCACGTGGTACTGAATTTGGACACAGCCACAATGAGTACGGTGACCAGATTTACTTATACGCGAGGAAGAACACTTGACATAAGAAATGTGCTTTTAAATAAACAATATATCATGAACTTCTAGGCGTGACATTACTGTAAATACAAGCTAATAAGATTGAAAATTTGTGAAGAGTGTAACCAACGAATGCCTGAAAGTAGGTAAAAATCGCTTTACAATTGAATTGTAAGTTAACAATCACTAGTAGGACAGTTTTACATTTATATTACTTTGAAATATACTTTGCATTTGAATGAATGTCACGTGCAAAGGGTTATTATTTTTAAATCAATTCGTAAAAATACTACATGCGTGTAAATAATGTAAATTTCCAGTGGGTGTTTAGTTTCGCAGGACACTTGGCTTGAAGGACATTCCACGATTTTATTTAACCTTTCGAATCCTATAGGACAATGCTTAAACAAAACTGCCCTGCGTACAGCAGGACGTCTGATAACCATAATAATGGATGCTCGTGCTGAACATATTAGTTTCGCCTTCTGAAAAAGCCAATTTGCAATATCCAAGAAAGAGCTATACAGCGTAAAACAGCGTGAACACATCGTTCCTACCTGAGATGACTGAGACGGTAGGAGGTTGGTATTAAGTGCAAACAACCCCTAACTTCGCCGTAGTGTCGTCAACATAACCTACTTGGGCGCCTTGACCGAAACATTTCCAGTCCGCCAGTGATTGGCATCTAGCCAGGGACATGAATAGTGGAATATTACTAACTGAATACGTCTCCAGCTGTAGATACAGTCAAATGAACTAAACGCTTTAAAATATTCTCGTAGAAGAATTTTGTATCTTTGGTAGGTTCTTCTGCAGCTGTTTCCTAAGACAAAAATGTATGGTCTTCGAGCACAATTCAGTAATTTTTTATAAATAAATGTTATTTTCATTAAAATTGAATGACAATTGACTCTAGGTTCTTTTATAGTTCCTAGTTATTTGTTGTTCATTAAACGATTTTTTTTCTATTCTTGGCTCATATATCTTGTTAATTGAATACAATCAATTTAAATACTCGCATAAATTAAAGAAAAATTCTTGTAAAATGGATGATCTTCGATTTAGACCAATAAAACTGTATTCTTCAGAATTATTTGCTAGCATAATTTCACAAATATTTTCTAATTGTTAGAGTTAATGAAATGTTTACACCTTATATGTACTGCATAGCCTAACTCCTTACGAGCCCACATCAACCCAATTATGAGAATTCGCGTTCTCGTAAAGACGTTTAATTATATTTGGTTTATATACAAGCATACTTCAAACAGTTTCGAAGACATGTGAATGTTTCGCACAGTTTAGTTTTTATAAAAGACTAATATTTACCTGCATAACTGTCGAACATTTATATACTCGGTCATATTTACTCGCAATCAGTTCATTCTGTACGAGATGCATGGTAAACTAATCATTTCTTAACTCACTGATTAATTTTTCTCCTCGGAATAATGAACTGAGCCGTAAGAAATATAACGCTAGGTCTAACATGGAATCGTACGGCGACTGAACGTGCGGTGGTAGTCTGAAGGTCCCGCTAATTAAGGCCACATCTCTAAACAACCAAGGCGACAACAACCTGAGACCTCGCCAAAATGGACTCGGTAGGTGACTCACTGCTGCGTTTGTTGCCTTTGCATTTGGAACTCGGTTTATTCGTGGCGCAGCAAAGATGTCCGGGCCAATGAGGGAACACATAGCAATAGGCGCTCTGAATAACATCCGACATAGAGAAGTGCAGCTATTAATTGTTTCTGTAGCGGCAGCCAAAGGGCGAGTCGTAACAACTCGAATACTGCGGAGTGTGGCGCACTAGTACAGGGCATTTACTCTTGTCAATTTCCCCGTCTTTTGCCATAAGACTAGATTCCGATTAAATAACTCGCACACAGAGACCTCGTCCCAGCGAACGCCTGTCAATCGCTGGGGGAAAAAAAAAATTCGTTATTTTATATTTCCGTGAGCGCGTAGATCGTACAAAATTCATTATGTGAAAATATATTTCTAAAGCGTCGCTTTAGTGCAATGCTCAGTGAAAACTACCGTTTTACCAACGTACGTCAGTTTTATGAAATCTATCTGAAAATATAAATTATAATGAAACTGAAAAGGTTTTAATTTTTATTTATGTTAAATATATGGGAAGTTAATGTTGCATTATAAAATTAAATTTTCTGCGCTCGTTTAAAATGGAAGTTGATACCACCTATTAATAACGTTTAATAAAATACTGTTAGGCTTTCTCTCTTCGGTTTTCCTATAATTATATATTTTGTTTCACGTGAGCAGGTTACATATGTCCCCGTTTTATTATTTCTGACAAACTAATTGGTGCTTACACATAAAATAAATAACCTTTACTTCTACAAAAAGCATATGTGTAAATAGATCATCAGGAACAATTCGAGCCTCGCAATGGAAAGGGAAAGCTTAAGACCGCAGGCATGGAGTTCACATATAATAGATTTGTTTTATTTTATTTGTGGGATCAGAAGGAGTTATATTTAATTTACTCAGAATTTTATGACATGAATTTTCATAAAAATTCGGCTGAGATGAAAAATAACGTTGGTTTTATTTTGTAAGTATTATTAAGAGTGCTGAAATTTCTGACTGAGTCCGTGTAAAAAAAATACCCCTGAAATCTGTATATTTAGAAGCTAAAGTATAAACTTTCAAATGTGTGTAAAAGGAAGAGGGGGGGGGGGGGAAGGTTACGTGACCACTTGAAACGAGTAGGTCACGCCGGAATCCAGCTGCCACTTCGCTATAAATTAGGTTGACGGCTACGCCCCAGTTCTTAAATAGTATTCTAGTAGTAATGCATCCACCCGACAGTGCAAGTTGCTTGGGCCGTTGGCCAATCCATTCTCTACCGCCACTCGAATCGCGTCTGCTGATCGTCTGCATGCTTCCAGCGTGCCAATACTGTCTCGCCTGTACCTTCCGCGAGTAACCTACATCGACAAGTTGCTCCCGAGATGTTCGATCATTAGCCGACGTCCGGGTGAACGGTCTTGCACAGTCTTACGTCGCTTAGTTCTTGCCCTGCAGATTTCAATGACCGCCCACCAGCTACTTATTACCAGCAAGGTGCTCAAGTTTTGAGTCATCGCGGTGTAGGTACAAACCACAGCATTTTATTTTGACTTGCATACGTCTTTAAATTTACGACCATAGTGGGAGGTAATCCAAGAAATCCGATGATAAGAAATTCGAGGGATTCAGTTTGGCATTGCAGCTCCGCATCTATCGTCTACATTCGAAATTCAATTACACCACTCGATTACCAAAGGGTCAAAGAATATGTTACTTTGAGTGAGGACTGCAAAGCATTGTGCGTGGCAATTTTGAGTTCGTTTTGCCACGTCTCATAACTTCCGCGTAGTATAACGTTTGACTAGGAGAAGCTACGACGCTCGTTTAAGTTTCAATAGACAGCTCTCGTCAAGATCAATCGATTGTGAGTGTGTGGCGGGGTTATGGTGGAATCGTATGAGTTTAATGCAAAAAATTAAGAAAACGTAACACAATTTCGGCCTGTACTCGTCAAAAAGCAAAGTCAAAATACAGAAATCGTGTAATGCTGGAAAGAGCATCTCAAAAGCAATACAGTAACACTGCTAAAACCCCATATGATCGAGTGAAACGGTGCCGGTAACGTAAAATAAACATCAAGGTGTCCGAGCGCGTCAACGTAGACGTATTCACGCAAAACAAACGGCCGTGTCCCCAACACAGCCAAACACAAATTTTTGCTTCCTCATTACACTACTTTGATACCTTGGCGATGTAGTGTACACACAGCTTCTAGTAATATACAGGATATTTCGAAATTTGACCAGCAAACTTCGGCTGCAAGTAAATACGAAAGAAAAATAAGTTGGAAACATATATGCGACCTATGGTATAAAGTGAATCCAATCCATCTTGTAAATCCCAAGTATGCTGCAGCGTCATGGAGATAATAAGGGTAGAAACCGTGATTATTTCCATGAAATAATTTGGTGGCAGCGATAGACAGGTGTTGAGGTGTTTACCTATCTGTTTTCCATGTCACATTATCAAGGAACTCAATGTTTAATCTTAAAAGTTTTCTCCAATATTTGAGATAAACTAGTGTTTCAGGTCCAGTATCAATGATGTTTACCGCCTTTAGGATGCATTTCAGACCAAAGTCGTATACATGTTTTCTCCGTCGTTTTTCGTGATTAACCCGCAGCAGAAGCTTGTTGGTCTAATTTAGATACATCCGGTATACAAACCTTTCATATCTTTGCTAGTTTAGAAGATGGGAAAAGGGAGAATTTGCAGACCGATAATCTAAGGGCCATTTTTCGTGCTCGAGTTCTCTGTCATTTGACGTGTTAATGATATTTTTACAAAACAACCGATTACTGACAAGTAAATCTGAGTTGTATGCACTATAATGTTCCGATCAAAGACTCAAGGAAGGAGCTAACCACTTGTCCGCCAGTTACACAACGTGAATCGACATAATTTGAAGGACTGTTATCTGCAAAAGTTTTCGCATGTGATATAGTAATCAATGTCACCGTCTCCAGATAGTGCAAATTATGACATACTCAAAACAGTTATCTGTAAGTGAACTGTTATCACATTATGAACGGCTGATTTTCAAGGGCCTTGCATGAAACAGTCCGCCTTTGGCTGTCTACATGTCGATTGATTTATTAAGCCCATAATACGTTAGTCTATAGCAGTGTGACTGACATGATGAAATGAATCCAGTAACAAAGGCAAAACCATGTTTTCGCGACTGTAAAAATTCTGAAGTTCAGTGATCTGTTGGTAAACGTCCACAGGTTGTGTACTTGTACCGATGTCATTTATTCACTGACCGTTGTCAAAGAGGGGAAGTTATTTTCCTCTTGAATGGATTGCGTCAATACTGTTTCTTTTGTTACGAGTAGGCCATGATTTATTGGCCCAGATGGCAATCGGGCGAGTGAGAAAAGCTTAGAACAAGTAATAGTAGCTTACTGATGTTTGCCGTTTGGGCTGTAAAAAATTGAAATGTGAAATTTTCTTCTTTGTGTATGTGAATTAGCGACATAATGCATGACAATTATTTCTGCTGCCCACTACAAAAATATGCCGGAGAATTATTTGGTTTTGTGATGCAGTATATTAAAGTGAGCTTAGTTAAGTCACTTTCGTGACTGCTACAAAGTTTTCATATTTGGTTTATAAAAAAATTTGTGTGGACTCGAATTAGTTTACCTATCAAAAAAATTCTCATATTCTATACTGCATGTCGAATGGTCATCATGAATAACATGGAAAGGTTAGATATGATGATCTGCGAAAATAACACACACTTCACACGAGGTTTATTGAGTGCTTTCAAGACGTCACGTACATTACAAACACAACTTCAAAATACTCCAGAATTGCTAAATAAAACGGCTTATTCCAGCGCTGTATCTGAACATGTACGCGTCAAGTCCATATAAAACTACTCAAAGGTCTTGCAATGCACCTTCCTACAGACTTTCCGTCAATAAAATAATAGGGTCATCACGGAAAGTCCCGTAGATGCACGCCTACGACGAGAAAACTGCACGCTAGTTGAGAGCCTTGCGCTTAGCGGCGATTGCGCACTTGATGTGCGTGGCACTGTAGCCCTTATCGCTCCCGCGCTTCTTGGTCTCAAACGCGGATATAAGCTCGTTCCAGGTTGGCGGGGACCTTAAGATGCTGCGTGGTTTTCGTTTAGGATATCCACGGTAAAATGAGCACTTTTGAAAGCCCTGCTTAAGATCTACTTGCATGTACGCTGTGTATTTTTCCACCGCGTGTAATATTAACATCGTAGTGGGCTTCATCACTGTATTCATGCGTCGGTCAAGTGAAATAGTGAAATTATGAGAAAAGTAAATATTTTTAAAAATCTACTAATTGTTATTCTTCGAGTCATTAAATAAAACCGAATACGAAAAAAAATAAGTTATCAAAAATGGTTACATAACACTTTTTATTCGACGTTAAGATTCGGAACTACTTCCCATCTAACGTTACCAACTTTACTGCACGCATATCACTCAGTGCACCAGTTAAAATATGTCCGGGTAGGGGGGGGGGGGCAGTGACTTTTTTCTAAGGTTGCTTTCAAAAGTACTCACTTTATCGTGAACAACCTTTACATGTGGTGTGTGGGAATCCTAAAGACGGGAGATCCTGCGTGCACCGACCAGCGCGGAGGTGATGAGAGCAAGCGAAATGGCAAGTGTCGGGTGATACTCGTTGCTGTTCTGCGTGAGGGACCACCCCTCCCGGTCCACTGTGTCCTTCGTCCCGACGCCACGCCTCTAACAGTCCGAGAATGATTCAGGCTTACCTGCTCGTTGCTAAACGGGTAAATTAAAATGTACAGATCTGTGGAACTGTTCGACAAAAAAAATCCAGCATATTGATATAGGCTGTTCACGGTAAAATTAGCACTTTTGAAAGCCCTGCTTAAGATCTATTTGTATGGACATTGTGTATTCTTCCGTCTTATGTAAAATTAACATTACCATGTGCCTCGTCACTTTATCCATGCGTCGGTCATGTGGAACTGAGAAATTATTATGAAAGATAATATTTTGCAAATCTGCTTATTTTTACACTTAGATGTCTTTAAAAAAAAACAGGAAGTGAATGAAATAATTTAAGCTATTACAAATGGTTATCTGGCACTATTTGTTCTACGTTAAGATATGGAACTACTTTCCATTCATCGTTACCAACTTTACTGGGCGCTTGTCACTTAGTTCGCCCGTAAAAATATATGCAGGTAGGGATAGACATTTTTCTAAGATTGATTTCAAAATAGCTCACGTTATCTTGAACAGCCTTTATCTCAAAGGTTATTGTCTTGCCTATGCTTTTTGAGCGTATATTTAATTCCTATTAACTGCGCTGTGAGCTGGCTTGGTAAGTTGAAATAATATTATAACGCGAAAAGTGGAAATAATGGACATAAAATTATTGTGAGCTTAATAAAAAATAATAATTCCTGGAAGGTGAACTAAGCTGGGGTTGCTGTTACCGGGAATTTAACACACTATTTTATTATAACACCGAAAATTGCTTCAGATAAGTTAATTTGGCCTGAAACCAGTAGTAACTGCTTCATTGAGATCGTTTAACTTCTGCCCCATTTGTCACTTTACCACTTCTTCAATCTTCCATAAAGCGGCAGTGGGCAGAAAATGCCGGTTCGATCACCTGGATGTCAGGTGCACTTGGATGACACCACAGTGGTTATCTTGCATTTGTCTTTACTTTGACATGATGGGGGTATCTTGTTTAAGATAAGAAATTGGAAGCACCTGCCACCAGTGTGTTAAAGCATATAAATTTGAACTTTCTTAAAAGTCTTGGATCCAATGTCTACAAGAATGGATGAAAAATTCTTAATGCCGAAATTAAAATTCCCTTACGAAGAGGTAATTACTTTCGTATTCACTTTATTTTCTGAATTTTCGTGCATCTGTCAATATTTTCGCATTCCCTGTACAAAACCAAGACATTTATATGTACCATGTCATGTAATTACTATTTGTACTTTCGGGGCTTAGTTTCGCAGACCAAGTGTCGTTCTTGCGACTATCAAGGTGTTCAGAAAAGGTATACTGGGCACGAAAAACAGAATTTGGCACCAACTAAAAAGTACTGAATTAGGTTATTCCAGCGATTTTGGTATATAATCCACCATACAAACCAACAAACTATCCACAGCTATTACAAGATACCTATTTATGAAAGAGGAAGATTGGAGTTTGTATTTCATTGTGGATGCTGCTTGGTTTCGTGGAAGATTACAAATACATAATTATTAATTCCAAACAAGAGTTTGCCATCCTTCTGACCAACATGTAGGTGAACGCAATATTAGACACTACCGAAATATTGAAGCTGTGACCCTGCCATTACATACGCTCGAACGATTACTTCCTCAGATTTTAAGCGAGCATGAAGTTTTAACATATTCAAAGAAAGGCTAAAACGTATATGTCCCCTGTCACACGTAGAGTCTTACTCCCTAGAATCTTACTCTAGTGTAATGCGCAGTCTCTAAATGTCAAATGTAATGTAAATTCTATTTTTGCAACAGAGAAGTTGTGGTACATTACCCTGACATTTCGTATGAGATAGCGAAATGTGATTAAAGCAGACAGCTTGGTATATAACAATGTAAAATTGAGAAACTTCAAAATATACATAAATTCTATAAATTTCCTTGTTGAGATTTTAATTTGGATTGTATGAATTGCACATGCATGCTGCCATATCAGATGTTCACTCATTTACACAAATATTATTACATCTAAATACTTTATCAAACTCAAGAACATAAAGCAATTTCATGAGCATTAGAGAAGCACTTCCACTCGCCCTTATACCAGTGAATGGCATGATCCTGAAGGGGTAATGTGAGGCGCTGTAGCACAGACATCTGAATCGAAAGTGATGCAGCTGACATTTCGCTTGCAATATTCTCGCTTGTGCACCTGTGCACATTTCATGGAGCTTACATTGTCGTATATTAGCTACGTCTTGGATGGCACCAATGAGTATTCCCATTGGAGTTGTGCAAGGGAACGGTCACTTGTTGCGCCTGTTAGTTAAAACACCAGAGGCAGTATCGGACCTAACCATTCATTTATGTACATTTCTTGCTGTCCCCATATTTTCCTGTGTTCTATCATCTGTATACTTCTCTTTAGCTGCAGTACTCGTTGGCATTTTATGCCCACTTTATTTCTTTCGAGGAGAATGCATCTTTCTTTTATGACTTTGTAAAGTACAGACACTCTTGCGAACACTGAAAAAAAAAAAAAAAAAAATTCAAACTATGACTATTTTTAAAATTCAGTTTCAAATTAGTAAAATTTCTAAAAGTACTTGTAAAATAAGGAGGGGGTGGAGTGCTGTATAGCACCACTCCCAATGTCCACTCAGTCACTTGCATGGTTAAACAAGCAGGTGTTATAGACGAGAGAAGTGTCCAGCATGCAATGACTATGCAGACTGTCACGAAACAAAAATAAAGTGCCCTATAAAAATAAGATGAAATTATTTTTTAAATGTATTGTGTTTTAAGTTTGAGTTAAAATAGTATTCATCACTTTAAATTGTCCAAATGTGATTAAAATGTCTAACGGAAAATAAAAATACCATTTTTTAAAATGTAAAACAAACTGTATACTTACGTACATTTACAGGTAACACAGAAAAACATATTCAAGTGTCTATGAAACTTTGAAAAGATATCATGAACTATAAAAGAACAATGTTTTATTTTCCATTAAAACTATGCATGAGACCACAGCATATGTGGGCCTAAATAACCACAAAATTCTAGTAACAAAATGTCCAGAAAAGCAATTTTGTATTACTGAAGTGACGTCGAGGTTAGGTTCAAAGGGACATGAGAAACTACTCTATTGTATTGTTGTGCAGAATTTACTAAACTACTTTTCTTTATGTATTGAATAACCATACTGTTATTTAGATAATGTAATAAGTACATTCATTTGTATGTATTATTTCCAACTCCCGACATTGTTGCGCTTAACTTCAAGATCATTTTAGTAATACAAGGTTGTTTTTCCGGGCATTATGTTACTGGAGTTTTCTGGTTGGTTAGGCCCACAGATGCTGTGGCTTTATTTTTTGCACCAAGTTCAGATCCATCCTGTATATATATATATATATATATATATATATATATATATATATATATATATAGCTTGTTAAGAACATGCAAAATAGATACATACATATTTTGAAATGTGTCAAAATATATTCAAATATGACTATAGAAAATAAAGTAAATTCTAAGGACATTGGCATAATAACATGTTAAGAAAATATGTGGATGAATTGCGACATTTAAAAATAACGACCGCAGTGATTTCACATAGTTCAGTGAGCTGGGGTATCGACATGTTATGGCAAAGTGTAGCAGACCGAAACTGCATGACTCAAAAGGAGTTTTTTGAGTTAAATTAAAATTAACAAAGAGAGCAGTAGTCCACATCCGGCAACATCGGCACTTGAACGTTAAGTATGTCGAGCAGTGTTTTCTGGTGGCAAACACCACAAATAAGAGCAATGCGAGTAATGAGCGCCACTAGCAGTCAATAGAAACTACCAGTGACACGTTCTAGCTGTCTCCACCCAGCAAACAGCAGAAAATGCAATACAATCTGGAGAACGACGTTCTGTGAATTAACAGCAGACGATAGAAACAAGCTGGTAGACGGAAACAAGACCGCGAACAGCAACAGAATGTAGGATGGAGAAAAATGGCAGGGAAAAAATGGCAGGCAGAAATAATTTTACCACCGTGACACCATTAAAAGGCCAGTATCAAGGACGAATCCAAGGTGACCGCCATGATATCAACTAAGATTCCCAGTGATGCATTCCAAGATGGCGGACGGCATGATGTCCGTGTGCTAGAAACAGTATTTCCTATCTACTCACGGCTCTGTACATAAAACGCCCTTAAGAAGCATGGAAATGCACTATCTCTATCATTCGTAATGGCACATCCATTTCAGTGTCGTGATGGAAGGTAATTTTCAAGCTGAACGTATAACTCTCAGAACGAAATCCTCAATTTTTCTTCGTATACTGCCATGTCAGTACTTGCAATTTATTCTTTTAGTTTGTGGATTCACCGATGGCCTTGTGCTTATTATGGCGGATTGACCGGTCCTTTAATGGTTCGCGCCCAACCTACGGATGGATTCAAGTCATGCGCACCAAGGCGTTACTCATTGTAAATGTTGTCTCATCGAGTCTTTATTCTTTATGTCCACAACGGTGTGACGTAATTCCCAAATTTTACATTATTCATTTCGGTCGGCAGCGCACTGGGGGGCCGTGCCGTGCCGATAGTAGGGACGGTCCGGCCGGGCCGTGCCGACCACATGGAGGGAGGAAAAGCAGGCCTCCAGCACGTGGAGTGCTCATTACGTATTCACAGTAACGCGAACTCGCTTAAAAGCCGGTCGCACCACAGGGCAAAATAACGCATGCCCGCTGTTTTCGGGGGGGGGGGGGAGGGGAGGCGCAACGTGAATGCGCGCGCGGACTTAATGAGTTTCCACAAGCAGCTCTTAGGGCTCATGAAACATTCACGGCTCTTTCGCAGCTCGTGAAGCCCAGATGACGTCCCCTCCCTGCAGACAGTGTTCGACTTGTCAGCGACGGGTCATGGGCTCGATTACTGCGCCGAGGTCGACTTCCTCGTACACTCGTGAGTTCCTAGGAGGAACTGCCAAGACTCCGCGAAATGTGGAACTAGCTTACGTGACTGGGGAGAAGCTTTAAATACAATTTTGTCGGGATAATTTAGTGCTTCTTTCACCTTTATTACCGCGAACTTGGTACAATAGCTGTGAATGGCAAATGTGAACTATTAACGACTTCAAAATCATAGACTAAAGATGGAGTAAACAGAACTCGCTGGCTGCGCACAACCAATCTCCGTGTCCCAACACTGTAGTGCTGTTATGCCTACACGTCTAGCAACAATGGCGTGGTTTTTATTTAGGTTAGAAAACTGATTTGTAAACAAATTCTTTGAGATGAATGTATACTTCCTCTAACCAATTCGTAATGCAGTTTGATTATATTAGAACTGGTAAAACTGTTTTATTAGTATAACAGTGCTTGTCATTTAAAAATTAAGACATAAACAAACAAGTACATCACTGTTGACCATGTGGCTTTGACAGTTGTGTACGAGATTTGTAGGTCTGGGGTAGGTCAATGTTGGGTACATGCGCAGAAGACGAATAAGCGGTCCACCATATATTTAGTCTATGGGTTGACTTCCTGAAAGCTCGTACACTCGGGAGTTCCTAGGAGGAACTGCCAAGACTCCACGAAATGTGGAACTAGCTTACGTGACTGAGGAGAAGCTTTAAAGACGATTTTATCGGGATAATTGAGCGCTTCTTTCGCCTTTATTACCGCGAACTTGGTCCAATAGGTGCGAATGGCACTAGCTGTTACGCCCAGAAAACTTCATCATCTACGCATTTTAATTTAAATCTTGCCTTCAAATACCCCCCAAAATTTTATCGTATCATTGGTACCGAGGCCATCTTGTACTCGAAACTAAATTACAATTTACATATAAAAATCCAAGGCTTACCGGAGATTTCCGACGGTTCAACGATAAGGCTTCGAGAAATTTTATGAGTTTTCTTGGAAACGATTTGATTAAGATATCTGGTTTAGCCAGTTTGACGCTCAAACATTTCTTAAAACGTGCTAACGGTATACTGTAAACAGCATAGTTTTACTATCAACTTTTTATTAAATAATTTTCATAAAAACGCTGTACCATATTAGTAGGGATAGGCAAAATACGCGACTTCATATCATCACAAGAGAGATTTCAACCGCGTGTATACTGAAGACGCCTTTACAATTGGAGCACAGTTTGTTATACACGCCCTGGACGACTCCGCACCAAAGCCGACTTGCAAGGGAACAAGAAGCGAATCCCGTACTGTCAAATGTGGGGTAATAATGGGGCAACAGCCAATAACAAACATCTGAGGTTAGACTATACAAAGGATTGTGGAGTCCAGCGTACAGGTCATTGAACTCACGAAATTTTCCTATCCCTAGATATTAGATATAGCACGCTATGCTAAAATAACTATATGGCCACTATTTTGAAAATAAGTGTCTGACATACTTGAAACATGTTTTTTTTTTTTTTTTTATCAACTACCGCAGTACTACTTGTTTGCCAAATTTTGTAGGAATCTGTCAATTGAATGTCAGACAGTTACTTTCAAAATGGCAGCCTTCTAGTTATTTTATCATAGTATTCTGTATCTCCGAAACCATCTAATCCACTCCAACTTAACTCTGTACGCGGAGAGTTTTATGAGAAGTTCGTCACACATTCACCACGGCCTTGAACGGGGTTCCTATAGATGTGTCTGCTAGTGACAATAAACAGTACAGTAAAATATATGTGTGCTCGTGAATACTTAAGTCCGTTTGACAAACGAAAACTTTATATTTGACTTCACGTTTTGACTTTGCATTTGGTTATTAGTATGTTGTTTCTTGTGGAGCACAACGAATTGGAACTTCAAAAAGTTTAAACTTCAAGTCTTATGCCCAGTTGCACCATCGTGGGTCGAAACTCCACCCGAGATCGGATCTAAGATCGACACAGAAAACTGTTGCACCATTCTAGTTCAGAGCTGGACTGGAGATCGAGATGAAGTTCATATCGAACCGCCGGAATTGGCGGTTCGAAATCTCGATCCGAGATCAGCTGCCATCGTAGTTTGAAAATACGCCAACAGATAGAACTACGTTCGATTGTTTTCTTGGGAGATTAAACAACATTATACGCACTTGAATATTATTCAGTAAAATTCGTACAACAAAAATTCACTTAAAACAGATAAAACATCGCACAACTAGTTCTAGCTATAGTGAAAATACGCCTACTTCCATGACGTCATATATTACGAACCAATAGCAAAATCTATCTCCTATTTAGTCTCGATCTCTCACTTTGGTACCAAGATCGACGAATCAGAGATCCAGTATCACGAAATTTCGTGGGTGCGACACTTTTACATAGGAACCATGATCAAACTGGATCCTGGTTCGGAACTAGGATCATTCGAATCAAAAAATACACACGAGTGGATAGTTATGAAGAAAGGAAACCACTGAAGTCTCATAATTGATAGAAATTAGATTTATAGGCAATTCACCGTTACTTCACACTCATACTTTTCTGTAGCCCTGAAGTCCAAGATATTCCTTCATCTCATGTAAATAAAGCTTAACCAAGTATAAAAAACTATACCAGAGGGACAACGCACCGTATTCCTGCGCACGCAGTGTAATACAATTCGCATAAGAACTATATATTATTGTGCATTATCAACAACCATATTTTCCAACTGTTTTTATACATTTTAATTATTAATAAATATTTTAATTTATTAATAAAATTTAAGTGAAAATTTAATTTAACCAAAAATTAAGGTACTTTTACGTTAACACAAGTATAAAACGGTTGTGATACACGGCATATTTAGTAAACAACCAAACATGGGCTAATACACTGGGTGATTTTTCAAAGGCTAGATTCAAAACGTCTGAAGAAACCGTGAATAGACGTAACAGGTATAAAACAACAAACATTTCTGGATGATACATGGTAATTTATAAAATAATTTTCTGATTACTGCGAAACTCAAAGGACCTATTTTTGATTGTCACAGGGTAAATACACCCAGACGAGATGTCGTGACGGTTGCTTTGATACGAGCGCACCCGTTCGCTGATTGGTTGTTGGTTGCGCGAAACTCTGGGTGAGAGGCGTCGTGTCTCGATTGACTACCGCGCGCTACGGAGGATCCCCTTTTGACTGCGTTTGCCGTCTGGCGAGCAAAGTTAACGGCGTGTACCGACATGTTGCTACCGAACGACGCTATTTTGGCGGCAGCGTGCGCGGCTGGAGTTCGCTGCGTAAGTGGCTGTTTCACCTCTGTGGCCTTGATCCTAATACAGACGGACATCTTTTTGTGAACGGTGAACGCCATCTTGTATTCAAGTTCCAAGTACTGTACATACTGTACACACAGTAGTAGAACTTGAATATTGCAGCATGCCAGTCACTCATTTCCACCACAATCCACAAAGACTGTACAAACCTAACAAATCACTAATACAGGAATTAAAATCTATTTTCTACCCTCGGATTGGCAATGTCAGCATTAATAAATATACGGGAACTAAATAAACGTATAAAATCCTAATGTAAACACACTACTTGCACAAGAAGGTGAGCGAGAAATAGAATAATCTCTAACTGATTCTACCTAGTACGCAAGCCCTTGCATTCAAGCCACTTGCAAACAAGTTAGGCAGTTACACGATGCAAGTTAACTTGAACAAGGAAGTGAAACGTGTGTAACTGGCTTTAAGGCGACCGCCTACATGGCGCAGTATGTTTGAAATCCCGGCTTATTAAGCAAACCATAAACGTACGTCCAAAATGCATGCCAAAAGTAAAACACGCTTCACTTTAGTCGTGTATGGCACTTTCAAGACATCACGCGCAATTGAAATATTATTTCAATGCCCTCCAACATGACTGATCACGGCTTCTTAAGACTGCTTTTTCTCGAAATGTATGAACCGAATTCATGCGGAATGACGATAGGGGAGTGCATTGCACTTTGCTACAGTGTCACGTCCAGTAAAATTATTGGGCCAACGCTTAACGTCCCATAGTTCCAGCGCTACGAGGAAAACACTGCACGCGGGTTCACAACTTTGCCCATAGAGACGGTATTGCTTTACCTGCGCCGGCCGGCGTAGACCGTAACGCTTCATCGTGTTTTGCCTCAGACGCACAACCCCACCCCTCAATAGGTGATGGCCTTAAGGATGTTGCCTGGTTTGAAAGCAATGGGAATTTAGTACAGGGAAATACATGTTCATGGAATTCGTTTTTTTTTTTTTTATGCGTTCCTGTTAAATATAGATATACACCACCGGGGACTTTTTTGGGCAGAAAATACGAGATTCTTTGCTATTGAAGCCTTTTGTGACAATGTATTGCATGTTTCCTGAAATTGTCAGTAAATATAATAATTAAATAAAAATTACTGAAAAACGAATTGTTATATATTTTCGTTGACCATTACGCACACTTAGGTTTTTGTTTCAAGTTTATAACTTTAAAATTGGCTTTTAAAAAAAAACTAATTTCATTAGCATGCATTTCCCTATACAGGCTGTTCACGGTAAAATGAACTCTTTTGAAAGCCCTGGTTAAGATCTACTTGTACGCACGTTGCGTATTATCCCACGTTGTGTAAACATTATAATTCCCATTGCCTCATAACGTTAGCAATCCGTCGGTCAAGAGAACTGCGAAATTATTAGAAAAGTAAATATTTTTTTAATTTGTTAATTTTTACACTTCGAAGCATTAAAAAAAAAAAAAAAACATAAAGCGAAATAAATAATATAAGTTTTCACAAATGGTTATCCAACACTTTTTATTCGACGTTATAATATGCAACTACTTCCCATCGATCGTTATCAACATTACTGTGCACATGTCACTCAGTGCGCCCGTTAAAATATATGCAGGCTGGTGCAGTGACATTTTTATGAGGTTGATTTGAAAAGTGATGACTTTATCGTGAACAGCCTTTACCACGTTCTCACTGATTTCAAACAAGGCAACGTCCGTAAATACTCTGTTGTGTTAGTGACTCCGTCAAAGGAACAGGAACCTAAGTCCCGTGCTTAAGTTTTCAATATGTAAAGATCTGTGCTCTTATTCACGCGGAATTCATACACTGCGCCTTATATTACGCAACGTGCGCAGGGGGAAGAGACGTGGAGAGAGAGAGAGCGTGTGTGTGTGAGAGAGAGAGAGAGAGGGAACTACAGAGAGGCGAGCTCTCGTGCAGCGGAGCCGTCGCCAGCGACCGGAAGAGTCAACAGAGGGGCTTTCACAACACGTTCCAAGCCTCCTCTCTGGTCGCCAACTGCGCTGTGGAAACGAGCCGACTCGGAAACGCGCGATGCCATCGCGACGGGCGATTTCGAGCGACCCAGCCAGGCCGTGCCGCTTGTTTCAAATGCGCTCGCATTCCCGTTAGAACTACACGTGAATGGTACGTGAAGATTACGAGTCAGGGATACGGACGTGTGCTTTACGTAAATACCTTGCTCTAACGCCTGCTGGAATAAGAACAAATGAGGGATGCGTAGCAGTAGTATAGAGAGTTGAAGAAGTTCATGAAAAAGGGTTATGTAAGGCATTTGTGTCACAATTTAACATAAGTAAAGGCTGTTCACAATAAAGTGAGCACTTTTGAAATCAACCTTAGAAAAAAGGCACTGCCCCTGCCTGCCCTGGGTGTGCTGAGTGACATGCACTCAGTGAAAATGGTAACGATTGATAGAAAGTAGTTCCATATCATAACATCGAATAAATAGTGTTAAGTAACCCCATTTGTGATAACTTAAATTGTTTCTTTCGCTTTGTGTTTTTTTTAACTAAACTAAACTAAATGTAAAAAAGGATTAGCTTTGTATGATATTTACTGTTCTAATAATTTCACAGTTTCGCATGATCGATGCATGAGTAAAGTGATGAGGCAAACGGCAATGTTAATTTTGCATAAGGCGAAAGAATACACAACGGACACACAAGTAAACCTTAAGTACGGCATTCAAAAGTGCTCATTTTACCGTGAACAGCCTATAGTAAGTATTACAGGAGTTCAAGCTATACGGCCAGCGGAAGAAGGGAAGAAAGGTAAGGTTATATTAAAGTAGAATGAACTCACCCGGTATCGCACTCTGGACCCTCTGCCCAGATCGCCAGCGGCTACTCGTCTGGCCGCCGATCAATCCCCTTGTTGTGGGCACAAGTGAGAGGAGAGCTGTCCACGAGGTTGACGCCTGCCCGTGGTCGAGGGCGACGCCCCGCAGGAGAGAGAGCGACCAGGGAACAGCGGGGTAGACGCTGACGATGAGCTGACGGGCAGGCCACGGACGTTAGTACAGCCGACACCCCCCTAGAGAGATTGGTAACCTGGTGCGTGTCGGAGTCTGCCGATGCTGGAGCAGCGTCGGGCGGAGCCAGTGCCGAGGTGATCCAGGAGCTGGGTCGAGACCAGGCTTGGACAATCCGTCCTTCACCACATCTCCACTACACGAGCCAACGGAGGAGCTCCGGCGATTCGAGTCTGTCAGTGGTGGGTGATCTTGATTAGAGTGCAAGGGCGAGCAGGGTGCGATACGAGTCGGGTAGAGTGATTAATGTCATCTAAAGTAATTATTGTATCAGAGAATAATTAGAAGTTATAGACTAAGATATAGGAATTTAACGTAATAACTAAAGTCATAAGTGAGATAGTTGAGATCTGAAATATAACTAAAGGTAGAGGGAGTCAAGAAGTGTAGCGTTTATTGCATCTGTGTAATTTGTAATTGAGTTTAGTTTTGTTTATGTAATAAAGTTTGATATTAATGAAGCAACCGGTGGTAGTAATTTAGAAGAGTTGATATAGTCGATCCTGGTACTTTGTTGAGGGCGTTGAGCCAGCATGGTTATGCAAGAACATAGATAGGTTGTACACTTGGCTACGCACTACAAGAAATGTTGGAGGCTCGGTGGTCTCTTCGCCATCGTTTGTTTAACACTTGTGTGAGTTGAAATTTGCATTGAGTAGGAAGGCGGAATAGGTACCAACATCGCGTGTCGCAATGGTTTTAAATTCATTTCCGACTTAGTGTATTTATCTTATAGAATTGTTTTACCCCGGAGCTTGCAATTGTAGTAGTCTAGTAGAGAGCGAAAGAGAACTACCGTAGCAGTTGTAGAAGCGACGTCGAGGCCGCTTAAAGTTAGGGTCGCGGTAGGAACTTGCGAACACAGCGCAACGCAGGAGACTCACCTTGCACTCTTTGTTTGTAGCTGTAGTGGCAATAGTAGTAGTAAAATATTAGTTGCTTACTGTAGTATAGTGCAACGTTTGGAAATGCTTGTGGTTTTCCTATGCATAGCAATTAATTACGTAGATTGCTTGTAGATTGGCGCAGTCGTACGTGCAGACAGGGCTAAGTGGCAACGGTATTCCAGCAGGGAAGTTGAACAAGGTAATTTAGCCACATACAGTTTAGCCACACGACGACCGTAGTGAGTATATGGACACGAGGAGTTAATCAGCGTCGGTTAAAAAAGCTTATAAAGAAGGCATTATTAGACACTTCTGAGCTCGAGGAGTTAATTAGACAGCGGAAAGCGGGAGTGAGCGTTTCAGGGCCGCGAACAACAGACGCAGACCAGAGTGTTGGGTCAGAATTCTCGTTTAATAATAGTCCAGAGAACGCGTTATAGATCAGAAGGAGAGAGATACGTTGCTTGCTCGACGCGGAGGAGTATCTAACACCTAAGGAGCGTACACCAGCGGCAGCAGTTGACGATCATCACTACGAAGTACCTGCTATAGTGCATAGGGAACGAGGACAGGCGACCGTAATGGAAAATATTCACGTAGTCTTTAATCAACCGGACAAGCTACCGACATTCTGCGGTGAAGCCACAGAAAAGGGCACAGAATTTTTAAAACAGTTTCACGCCGTAAGCGAGGCGAACGGCTGGGACGATAAGGAAAAATGTCGCCGAATAAAAATTCATGTTAAGGGGGCAGCGAAGCACGCTATAGAGAATTTGGTGGAAAGTCGCGGTCTAGAGCTTACGTGGAAGGATGTCGAGGACAAACTCCGTAACACGTTTGCTTCTACAGCAGAAATCGAGAAGTACAAGCAGCTTCTATATACAAAGAGGCAGCAACTAGGCGAAAGTGCCCAGTAGCATGTAGGAACCCTCCTATATTATAGACGCAAGTATAATCCGTACGTGAGTGATGAGGAATTCATTAGTATAATATGGAAGTCATTGCTTCCGTCCATCGCCGATAAAATTATAGGCCTTGAGAATGATACGATTGAACAGATGACACGTAACCTGACCCGAGTGGAATTAGGGCTTTATCGCTATAATGAGACGGTAGCGCACACTCCGGCAACGCGGAATCGGAAAGGTTCCAGACAGAAACCACCAAACTTAAGGAGGAGATAGGTGAACTAACTATCCAGAAAGAGCAATCGCAGGTTGCATCGCTACAAGAACAAACACAGAACAGAGGCGGGTACAGAAGTCGAGGGTGGCAGCAAAATAATCGACGAGGGTACCAACCAAGGTATTACAGTCAAAATTACGGCAGGAACGTATTCGAGTGGCAACAGAGACAGCAAAATGTGCCACAGTCGACTGTAATAGTGAAGGAGTTTTCAAAGACGACACACGAGCGCAATTCTCCCCAGCAACGACGTGGTCGGCGGAATTACGGCAATTTAGGCAACACAACACACGTGCCACATTTTCACAATCATGTGATCACCAGTACGGGTACAATAGCCAACACAGCACGTTTCGGGGTACTAACTCGTACGTTCGTGGAGGGGTACTATCTCGTACGTTCATAGAGGGGTACTAACTCGTACGTTCGTGGAGGGGTACTAACTCGTACGTTCGTGGAGGGGTACTAACTCGTACGTTCGTGGAGGGGTACTAACTCGTACCTTCGTGGAGGCGGACGGCCCCGCCAGCAGTCAAGAAACTAAGTGACGGAGGGGGTCAGTACCATTTTCCCCGTCGACAAACAAGAATGGGTATGAAAATTTTGTACGACGTTTTTTCCACAAAGTAGCGACGGGACGGACGTGAGCAAGTATAGCGTAGTTCAACGCTCAGAGTCAGGGCGTTGTCCGTAGCAGACCCTCACAGTTAGCGCCGTCACCAGAAAAACCCGCCAAAACGTGTGGCCTGGTAAAACACAGCAATTCGGCGATAACGTTCAGTAACCGCAACGAACATCGACCCAGGCAGAACAGGCAAACAAGTGTCAACGGGGACAGGACCGACAGAAGGTGTTTCTGGAATGAAAGCACGCAATTCTGCAGGCGCCCGTGATACAAAGATTTGATGGCAGTAGAACATGCATTTTAGCTTGTGATGCATCTAAGACAGCAATCGGGGCGGCCCTTTTACAAGAAGACCCGAAAGGCAAATCACGCCGTGTAATCGTGATTGCTTCCAAAAAAAAAAACTATCTAGTCCAGAATCGCGTTGGAGCGCTACCAAAAAAGAGCTTTGTTCGATTAAGTTATTTTGCAATTATTTCCAGCAATATTTAAATGGGCGTCACTTTATTGTTGAAACTGGCCATGCTAGTCTTCGCTACCTACACGCAATGGTGGATCACAATTTAAGGATATAGAAGATGGCCATTGCACTGGCTGAGTACGATTGTGAACCACGAATTGTAAAGGGGAAAGTAATACAGTTGCAGATGTGCTCAGTCGGCTTCCCACACATAGTCCGTTTAACTCGCAAGTGGTACATGCCAATGGGAAATGTTATAACAGAAATTCTTACATTGTAAGTCATTGTTTTAGGCACTTACGAAACTTTTATTCCAAAATCCCGAAAAAGACGAGGAAATTAAGAAGGTCGTCCATAAGTATGTCGTTAAAAATTGGAACTAAATTAAACAGTATATTCTACCAGACATGCAAACGAAAGAGAAATCAGTTCTTAGTAAGGCAGTTTTGAACAGTGAATACATTCTAGCCTATGCGATCGCAAAGATAATTTGTCATCATTTTCAGGTCAATGTAGAAGTAATCTTGCAAGTTCAGTCTAAAAGTGTACTTGTCACATGTATAGATCCTTTGCTTTATTGTCAAATAATTGTAGTTCAGGACAGGAATCAAGTGTGCTATTTGCCACTATTCGCGCACGAGCAGGAATACATTAAAATTGATGATGAGCAACAACTTCATTTATTTCCTATAGACAAGCCCACATCTCCATTCATAGAGCAGTACGAGAATGACCCATACATTTCTAAATTAAAGGCAGCACTTATAGATCCAGCTAGGGCAGACCATAAATACAGAAAACTCGCAAGGCGTTATGGAATTAGTGGAAACAGGATTTTTCTCAAGGTAAATACACTCGTCGGAGAAAGGAAACTTACTTTATTTCCAAGATATTACGCCAATGAGATAATTACAGCTCGCCACGATGCTATCCTAGGGGAGGTCATTTTGGACTATTTAAAACTTTGCAAAAGATAAAACAGACCTATTATTGGGGCACCATGTATTTCGATGTAAAAACTTATATCAAACATTGCCAAATATGTCAAAAGGTAAAAGCACCCAATTCTCTGCCTGTTGGCGAACTGACACCAATTTGTCCACCCCCCATTATAAATACATGGGCCTTAGATGCCAAAGGACTACTCCCTGCCATGCAACAAGGCAATAAATACATCTTGGTCATGGCGGAGTTTTTTAGTCATTATACAGTTGCGGCAGCAGTAAAAAGCATCGATGCACGAACTTGCACAGCTTTTATCAAGGACATAATTTTGAAGTACGTTTGTCCTCAGCAGATCTTAACAGACCGAGGCACATCTTTTAATAATGAGCTAGTTGCGGAACTCTTAAAATGTCTGAAAATTACAAAATTCCAAACTACATCCTATAATTCTGCTTGTAATGGCCTCATTGAAAGTCAAAATAAATTAGTGTCCTCACAGCTTACTGCATTAGCTCAGCAAGATCCACATAACTGGGATTGTTATTTAGCATTTGCAATTTCTAATCACAATACTTCGATCAATGTCAGTATGACGTTTACTTCATTTTATCTAATGCATGGTATCGAGGCAACCCAACCAATACACATTGTAGCAAATAAATACTCGGAGCGAGGCGCCAATTGGCGCGATCAATTACGCAAAGACAGGGAGCAAGCGTGGGTGAATCTTGTTGAGGCACAAAGACAGCAGAAAACGCAATTTGACAAACGACACAGACCAAACATGATTAAAATAAATGACTGGGTTTGGGTTAAGCACCGTCCATGCGTTAAGGTGCTCAATTTTAAATACAAGTGTCCATACAGAGTTTTAGACGTGGTAGGCTCTTCCACTGTGAAAATACAAATGAACAGAATAGGCGATCCCAAATATGATAAAGTTAACACTCGCAACTTTAAGATTGCTCATGTGTGATACAAACAAGTGTGTAGTCATTGTACGTTCTTAACAGTGTGCAACATGCTCATGTGAACGACTTTTGTTACAGTGTGTATGAGTGCGTGTTTCTGAGGAGAGCGAACAGCGTAACGCCGTCCATCGCCAACCTGCAGCACTGCCAGAGGCCGGCTGAAGTCAAGCAGTGAAGCGAGGGACTGCCCGCCTACCCAGTGGTTGCGGGATGTAAGGGACGTGATGGGTGGCGCTACCTGTCGACCAGCACGGCGAAATGCCGCCGCTTCTCACTGCGACGCACAGAGTGATGAACTACAGAACTCCCAGAGCAATGCCACAAGCGGACTGTGCGATCAGGTGGTGTCGTTTGGCCCAGTTCCCGACAGCAGGCAAGACAGGTGCCGCTGTTGGAATTTTTGTACTATGTTCTTTCATCTCCATCACTTCTGTGTCCACAGGGTTTCGTACCCACGCTGGCATCTATTGCGTTCCAGCAGATGTGGAATTTTTGTATGAGTAAATCATTCCGTTATACTATTCACTCACCATACAAGCCCCAACTACACCCACATCCTTGGACACATGGTTTCATGGGGAATGCAGAAACGCTTCTTCTAGTGATTGTCTTCACGCCGGGCTGATTTTCAAATATGGCAAAACAGTACAGGATGGAGTTTTAACAGAGTTTTTAAGCGAAGTTGAAACACACTCTCGCGGACGCCGCGGTATTCAATTACTGGGCAAGATAGGTAGCTGGTGTTGTAATGTACTCCCCAATAAACACTTACATGCTCTTATGGCCAACGACTGACAAATAATTTCCCAGCTTAATGACCTTACTCAACGGGTAGTAACTTCTAACAAAGAGTTGAATATCACAGTTAAACCGAACGATCAAATACAAGTGGAAGAAAAAGTGAACAAATTGGCACAAACGGTCAATTCATTATCAACCTTCATCAGTGAATATAATCCAGCTGTGGAGAGTATACCGGCTATCAAAACTCAAAATCATACTTTCACTACAGTTCTTTTGCATCTTATAAATAATTTGATTATGGAACAGCAAGTTGCTACTTACAAACAATATTGCCAAGACAATAAATTACCGTTACACGCAGTCTCTAAGAAACAGTTGATTTCAGATTTGCAAAGACTGGAAACGAGTTTGCGTAAATTGAACTTACGGCTCAGCATACCGACAAGTAACATAATTAAATATTACATGCATTAACTCGTTGAATGTTCATTCTCACAAAACCAGGTACTCATCAAAGTGCATGTCCCATTACGTAAGGCAGTTGGGGAATGGAAAATTTACAAGTTATTTAACATATCATACCTCTATAAGAACGAACTATGTCTCATTGAGACACCGTCCAATTTAATAGCAATAAGTGAACATTTTTCGCGGGTTAAGGAACTTCCAGACTCGCCAGAATATAAGTTCAGCGTCTTTTATATTCCCAAGGAGTCAGTACACAGTGCAACTCACGAGTGCATCAGAGCAGCCATAATATTAGATGACTATGAAAACCTTTTGACCAAATGTAAATACACGTGCTCCACAGACAAACGTACAGCATCGACACAAATTGTGCCACACCAATGTTGTAACCAACCCTCCAACAGGTTTGGAAATTATGTGTATTAATGCGTCTCTCAATCAGGTAACATCTCACAATCGGGTAAGAAATGTAGAGCTATTCTTGCCATGCGGGTGTCGGGTACAAGTGGGAGAGACGACATTTATTGAGGCTATGCACATTTGTGACGTGCGGGCACCGTCCGAGATGGCCGCTATTACTGTAGTGCCCATTCACTGGCTAAAAGAAAGTTCTTTTGCACTCAAGCAATTGTCCGTGACGATTGGGATCCATTACCGTAATGTTACCACAGCTCTTGACGAGCACTGGAAAAACCAAACACCCTGGACACTCGCCGACTGCGACGATCTCCTCCCTCACAGTCCAGTCCACTCTTCGCGCACCTCCACGTGCGCGCGTGTCGTCATGATTTCTGATTGACTCCCGCTGTGCACTGCGTCTGCTTATAGTTTGTTGAATTTAGTCTGGGTTGTCCTGATGTCTGCTGGACCCATGTTCCCTGCATTTTACTATCGATGTTTAGTGATTAAATTCCGGCTCGCTGTTGTCGTTATTCAGATTTATAAACTTGCCTGTTGCCTCCTTTACAGGTGTTGCAACAGATTGTGCACAACGGACTCGTGTATAACAGTTCGTGTTAGAGGGTGACATTATCGTTGAGATAAGGAAACTAAATGTAAGTAACAAAATGTGTATAGTCTATTCGCGGTTTCTTCGTCCTTTTTAAATCATACGTTTGAAAAATATCCCCATGTATGACGTGTTTAGTTATTTCCATCATATGCCATATATCACAAGTATTCATATATCACAAGTATTTTATACTTGTGTTCATAAAAGTTACTTTATTTTCTATTAAATTGAAATGTTATTCATATTTCATCTTTAAATTTTAATAATTCATTCATAAATAATTTTAATAAAGAACAGTGAGAAATATGTGTGTTGGTAACACCTAGTAATAAATAGTTCTTATACAAAATACTGTTATACTGAGTGCGCACGAATCCGGTGCGTTGTCCTTTGGTGTGATTTTACAGACTTAGTTAAGCTTAGTTTGCACTAGGTGGAAGAATATCCTTGAAGTAGAACTTCAGCAGGGCTTCAGAAAAATCTAAAGTAACCGTGAATGGATTATACTTGGTTTTTACTGCTTAGATCGATAGATGCAGATGAGCTCTTTCGTTTGACGCCGAAATCAGCGTGCTAGCACATATGAGTCGCGAGATATTTTGCGCGGAAATTTTCGCCCTCGCACGAGATTGTTGTCGGTCGCCGCGGGCCCCCACCTGCGCCAAATCAAGGTCACGCTCGCATCGTAGTCGTATACCCAATCTAACAAGATTTCATTCGTTTCAATCGCCTTGCAAAAGTTACGTCGCCGTTTTCGTCGTGGCGCCCCATTATGTCGGTCTGATTTTTAAAAAGTCACGAAGTTTATTGAGCACGCACAAGGCTAAACAGGTGGCCATCTCACATTTTGTCTGGTGTCAGTAGCAGCAAGAGGTACAAGTATTGTGTGCTGTGTAGGTGGCAGCATAAATAATTGTTATTAATTCTTAAAGATACAGTTAAGTTTATGTAGAATATTGTATGTTATATTATAATTTTTGTTTGAATTGTTACTATGTCATGACATATTGAGTGAAATATATATATATATGTACAATTCATTTAATAATTGAATATTGCGAAATTATATCTGGTGATGGAATTCACCAAGGCCCATCTTCACATATTGAGATGGCTTAACCTAATGTGACCTGACCTAACATAACCTAATCTAACCTAAGCCAAAGTTATGTCATTTCAGATTCCCAAAATGAGTTGGAGAAATAGCGTACAGGATAAATGGGCGTAGAACACCTTCTTGTGTGCATGTATGCATGTTTGGATTATAAAACAAATAGGCCTATATCCTACTTCCTGGAGCTGTTAGAAAGAGACTTCGCTTCTCGCTATTACTTCTGTGTAAGTCCAACGTAAAGAGAGGCAGTGACGGGGATGGAATAGTAAACAGCCTGTGTAGCAGTAAACCTTCACGGCATTCGCCTCGAGTGATTTCGGGAAATACATGGAAAATCGAAATCAGGTTGGCCAGACCGGGAATCCAACCTGGGTCCTCCGGAATGTTCAAGTCCAGTTGTGTACCACTGCGTCGCTTCACTCGGTAATGTCCAACGTAGGTGTAGGCGTCAATTATGATGGCGGGAGATGGGAAGTCACACGTCCTTCCCCCATCCAAGCAATTTTTTTTTTTCTGTTTGATGTAGTAGCTTGCAAACGTGATGTATCTATTGAATAATTCATGCAAAAAAAATCTGATTGAAAAATTATTACAGACATCTGCTACTGCGTAAATACGATGTGCGTCGCGAGGAACCCACGAGTATGACGGAAAATACCCATAAACCTTCATACTTTGCAATATCCTCGATTTGTTGTTGCATATAATATAGCTGTGCAATCCCATATGATCTCTATTTTTTTCTCCGATTTAAACCTGATTTAATTTTATATTTTGCAAGTTTATACTTTCACCCGACTTTTTAAGGACATCAGTAATGTCTATATTTATCAGGTATCATATTAGACTAGTTCTATGCCTTTTCCTTCCCCCCATTTCTAGATAACGTAAGATGTATGCCATTGAATTTGAATGTTTCTTGTTATACTTGCGAAAGAAATGAAATTTAAATACAGCATTCCAATAACACTCGTTTAGTTGTTAGAACAACTATAATTATGGATACTACTGTTGTAGCGCCTATAAAAATACGTACAGTCATTTGACACTTAGCGTATATTGTTTTTTTTTTTTTGCAACCGATTACACATGTGTCAATTTTTAACGAGGAAAATGTAATTATACTTCAGACAACTACCTGAAACGACGTTAAATTGTGCAAATGCAAGGCTTAGTTTTTCGTAGCTATCATTTTAAAAGTGTTGGAAAGGCAGTACAGGCTTCAACCAAAATAACCGGAGAATTCATTTAAAAACACGAAACGCTCTAAGACTTGGCCTATAATTGCACGTTAAAGGCGTTTTTAATGTAAAACCCGCATTTCCGTCTTACCGGGTTGAAAACGGCTCGATATATTAACCTACGGTTCATTAAATTGCTGTCATGGTTTTTGACGACATTATATGTTATCTGAAAGTTTTTATGTGTATATGTAAGATATAAAAATTATAAAGTAAATAAATGTCTCAATATAAATTGGTATAAGTTAAATTACATCTCCACACTATTTAAACTGTCTGACGGTAGGTGTGTTTAACGTCCACTTATTGAATTTCTCCAACTATGTATTAAATAATTAAAAACTTCCCAAACGCTGTTAAGTTTGTGTTGGTGGAAACGGCGTATTTAAAACTTTTAAACTGTTTCACCAGACTCGTAAAAAGAGATGTGTGTGGGGAGAGAGAGAGAGAGAAACACATACATGTAATTAAAGTACTTATTCACAGAGAGACACAATTGCTTTGTCAGAGGTTCGAACCCACATCCGTTACACAGCAATACCACGCGCATACGACCACTGTGATCTACGTATATGTACTTTGTGAACTCTCAGCGAATGGCTAGTGGAAGTCGCCTTAAAAGTCAGGACATATTTTCTGTGGATCCGTTGTTTGGTCGTTGATGTTTATCTCGACTAATAGCTAAATATCCTGGATACACGACTTTTTAGTATATATATAAACTCATCATCTAAATCCGTTCACTTTCGTATTTTTTTCATAGTAAGCGTATTTAAAGAGAATACATATCTTTAAAAGGGTTTTTTAAAAAAATGGCATTTTTAGAGCTTGCATCAGTAGTTTCCTTAATAGTTAGAAGAAAAATAGAACGGTGCAGTCGTTTAATATATGGGCTTTCATCGTGTCTAATAAAATCCCACCGTTACAGATCTAATTTGTATAGGAAAGCTTAACGACGGAAGCTCTGCACGCCGATTTCGCGACTTGCGCGTAAGGGTGACGTGGCGCTGGGTGCGCGTGTTATCGTCGCCCGTATCGCTGTGCCTCGAAATCGAGCAAAAGAACGTTGGGTCCACATACGCTTAACAGCGCCGTTGAAAGTTGGGAAGTTTCCGATCGGCTCTCTATATAGAGGCATTGAGAGCCAGTACCCAGCTGAAGGCCATGACTGGTTTTGGTTACTATAAGTTAAAATAAATTTGGAAAATAGTCGAAACATAAAATGTGTCACGTTATAAAAATTAAAAACAAATTAAATTTTTAAATTAGAGGCTTGAAATTATATTTTGTTATAAAAAAAAAAAAAAAAAAAAAGGTTACGTTATAGTTTAAAAATGTCAAAAGTTAACATTAATCTGCCTCCGCCCTTGAACCCTCACCCCGCCATCAACTCCAGAGACAGAGGGGCCGACTGTTGTTTTCGTGAGGTGTCCGTCGTGTGTTTGATGTTTGTGTTTGTGTTGTAATGGTGTCAAGTGTAATGTTGTTTGTGTAGGGCGTTGTACTGTGTAGGTGTTGTTCCTTTAGTCTATTGTTTTTGTGTGTATTTGTAATATTGATGTCTTTGTAAGTCGAAAGACATCAATATACGAGATTATCTTATTGTTTATAATGATATGTGATGTATTGCTAGTGAGGGCCCAAGAGAAACATTTATTAATTTAGTATCGGAAATTATACTAATAACAATTATTAGATTGGTAGGTATTACTTTGATTAGTGATTACACGTCAATAAGGAAAATAATTCATTGAATATTTTGCAAGTTTATCCTTACACCCGACATCTTTAAGGACATAAGTCAAGCCTATATTTATCAGATATATTAGACGAGATCTCTGCCTCTCCTTACGACCATTCTTAGATTACGTAAGATATATGCCACTGAATTTGAATATTTCTTATGAGGTGAGAATGGATCAGCGGCGGAATGCAAGAGCGGAGTAAACGGGAGACTGTTCCGAGGATAGCGGCAGGTCAAACGGCAGCGTCCGCCACGTTTCACCGCACGCGAAAATCCCGGTGACGGGAGTCGAAGTGAGTTCGCCTTGACGCGAGGCGAGTGATCCTAATACCGCTCGAGATCCACATTCGTGTGGCGGCTGCTGCTGCGGGAGCCATCGACTCGCACTCTAGCCAACGTCGTGAATATTTCCACCCTGCTCGTTTCGTTCTCCGATCACGCAGGTTGGCAGAAGTGCCTCTCCGCTCCCCCACCGCCCACCCCTTGCGCAAGGGAATCGCTGCAGACTCTACGTTCTGGCTGATGTAGCTTACTTCGGTACGGTTTACCCTGCATGCATTCTAACACCTTAATTCACTTCGGAAGCTCATCATCCACTTTTCTTTATCGGGTTTGCCGCGCGCCGAGGAGAGAGCTCTCGCGGATTTTGTTTTTCTTTTTCCTTCCTTCCTTCCTTCCTGCCCCCCGCTCTTTCGCGATCGTTCTGCCAGGCACGGGGGTTAGGGTCTTCGCAGCGCGTAACGTTCCCTCCCAGGCCCGAGTTCCAGCACGCAAGGCACGTCAAGTTTCAGTGATTTCGTTGTCATATATAGAGCTACTACAGAATGTTCACGATAAAGTCAGCACTTTTGAAATCAACCTTAGAAAAAAGTCACTACCCCTGCCTGCATATATTTTAATGGGTGCCCTGAGTGGCATGCGTCCAGTAAAGTTGGTAACGATGGAGGACAAGTAGTTCCATATTAAAACGTCGAATAAAGAATGTTAGGTAATCATTTGTGATAACTTGCATTATTTCTTTCGCTTCCGGTTTTTTTTTAATGCATCGAAGTGTAAAAATGAGCAGATTGGTAAAATATTTACTTTTCTTATAATTTCACAGGCCAATGGCAATGTTAATTTTATATAAATCGGAAGAATACATAAAGTGCATGCTATTACATCCTAGGGAGGCTTTCGAAAGTGTTCACTTTACCGTGAATAGCCTATAGCAGTTCTAACAATTTTAGGGCTTCATGAGATGATCTCTATTACGTTTTATAGGCTGTTCACGGCAAATCAAGCACTTTTGGAAGCCCAGCTTAAGATGTACTTATGTGCACGTTGTCTTCTTCCACCATATGTAATTATAAAATTGCCGTCGGACTAATAGTAGTAGGAGCATGTCACTTCTGGCCCACCTAGCGCAAGAGTAGCCTAAGTTGCATTTGGCCCAAAAGTGAACTAAGTGCCAAACCATGATATACAAATTAGATTAATTAATTGTTGATTGAATAATTAATTAGATTAATTCATTGATTAATTAAATCAATCATTTAATAAAATAATGTTTTGATATCAAGAAAATTCTTTTATGCTAAAGAATTATTTTATATCGAAGAATGTTTATTATTTTATTGGTGTTGAAAGAGTTAGGGGTGATATTGGCAGAGCGGGTTCAGTGTATACTCTGTGAGAGCCTGAGAACGACTGACCAGAGGAGTGTGTTGTAATTGTTTGTATAGGAGATAATGTTGGTGTAAGAGTGGTTAAGGGACATTCTTTTTTTTTTATAGTTTGTGACTGATATGCGGAGCGGGCTATATGACCAGGTCAAAAGTCTGGGGGAAGAGGGGCATACTGTGTATATAAATAAATGTTTTCGGCTATGTAAATATTTTATAATTAAAAGAGAAGTTGAAATCTGTTACTGAATGAATTACTGTAATCACACCTCAAATAGCATAAAAGAAACGAACTATTGAGGCGAAACAAGTGAAATAAGTACGAATCATTAACCAAAAGACTTGAAAAAATTGGTTAAAACCATTTTAATCACGCAGTGAAACTGTTTTCCTTAGCAAGGTAACTGATCTCCACTTTAATCACATAACATTTAATCTACAGACACGTATTCATGTGATTACCGAATGGAACACAAAATTTACTTAAATTAAACAAACACCCAGCTAAAATAAAATTACAACCCCCCCCCCCCTTACAAACCTCAGTCACATGTACTTCACCCCCATAGGCTCTCTAAACATGCATCAAGCAAAGCATTACGAAATTATTTTAGTACACTAACTTACCCCAAGATTCCAGTGCTGTCTCTTTTTATAGTGTGAGGAGCCTAAGGAGCTAACTGAGGAGCTAACTGAGGAGCCTGAGGAGCTAACTGCTAAGCTAACTGAGGTGCTATGTGGTGCTTGTGTGGTGCTAGTGGGGTGCGATGTGGGGGCATGTGTGCTAGTGATACACTCTGTTCAGCTGATTGTGGAGCTAGTGTGGGGTGCTACATGAGGTGCTGTGTGAGGTGCTATGGGGTGCTAGTGTGGTGGGATGTAGGGCCATGTGGTTCTAATGGTACACTCTGTTGAACTGATTATGGAGCTAGTGTGGTGTTAAGTGTGGAGGCGAATGTGGATGAGGATGAGGCGGAGGAGGCGGAGGAGGCAGGGGAGGAAGAGCATATAGACTTAGTCTTGCAAATTGTATAATGTTTCTTTAAAGTGATGTTGGAAAAAAATTATGCAAGCATATATCTGAGGAATAATATATCTTCACAGCAGACATCAACATGTTGATTCACAGCCGTAGTAATATATTTCCTTTGCATGTACAAGTAAAATTCATAATTTGTATAATCTTGGAAACTT
The DNA here is from genome assembly GCA_029891345.1 of Dryococelus australis. Classification (NCBI taxonomy): domain Eukaryota; kingdom Metazoa; phylum Arthropoda; class Insecta; order Phasmatodea; family Phasmatidae; genus Dryococelus; species Dryococelus australis. The sequence continues at coordinate 42,229,037 of CM056997.1, forward strand.
GTTAAAATTAATATTTTGGTTTATTGTAAGATAGTCATTGCCAGCAAGTGAGGCTTGCAACTCCTTAGCCTTGCTCTGCAGGGCAATAGTCCGTTTACCTGAAGTTGTCCTATCCAATAGCAATAGTGTAGCTTGTCTCACCATTCCAATACCTTCAGAGTTCGTTCACAAGGTTTTCTCAAGATTTTCCCTCATTCCATTACTTATCATAGTTCATTCATTTTCATACTTGTTGGTGTTCACATCATGTAAAGAACATTACAACTCACCAAAAAATTACGCAAACTGAAAAAAAATATATAAAATATGTGGCAAAACGAAATTTGCAGTGTGGGCACATTTGTCAATATTAAACTCTATGTACAGAGCCATCCAAGCCTTCTGCTCAAAGCACAAAATGAAATGAAGATAGTCGAGTCTGGCTCCATACATCAAGTACTGCCTCAGTGTTTCCCCATGAATAACACAATTCTTCTGCGGCATGAGAGTCTAAAGGAGTTTTTCATTAATGCCATTATGAGGTATGCCATTTACTAGAGACAAAGGCAGATCTGATAGCACATCGTGGCATTTGGTTGGAAACAACAAATCCACTTCCGTGAAAAATCATGTGTCCCCATCATTCACCATGTTTGCAAAATCCCACAATGAAAACACTCCAGCTTCGACCCACTCGAAATTGCCAATAGGAATCTTGCTCATCATAGTGTGACTGTACAGACTGTTTATGTCGAAATAACAGATATATTTCGAAACCGCACTGGGGCCATACTCTTCACCCATGTAAATGTTATTGTCTTCCACACACCTTCTGGAAACCTGGGAAATGCCACCCCTAACCCCAGGTTCAACAAAAAGGCACATATCAGGTGCCAGCTAACAAGTGTCCACATGTAAATACTGAATGGCATACTGTAGCACATTTATGCATTGAAATGCAACCAGTGCAACTTAGGAGTGAGTGTAATCCTCATCACTAATGCCTTTGCCATTCACGACATTATGAAATGCATCCTTTGGTGAGAGTGAGGTGCACATCAGACTATCTTGAGACTCAACAAAGTCGTAAGGAAACTCTCCCTTCCTTTTTGCTAATTCAAGGGTGTTGTCTGATAACATCGAGCAGGTGAAAACTCAAATGAATAGTTTTCAAATTACATGCCAAAGTTTCCAGTGAGGTGCTCATGAACTGAAATGAATCAATGAACTGTGATCTGAAATATTCTGCCTTTCTGTTTGAATCAGTCCCTTTGGGAATATGTCTAGTGCTAGACTTGTACTTTTCAAGGGTCATTCCAATCACCTCGATTGTACCCGTGTTTTTGATTATCATGGTTCCATCGGGTTTTGTTACATGATGTTCAGCCAATATCTATATAAGAAAGTGAGCATCATAGATTTGCAGGTTATGAAAGACAGCAAGTTATTTCTTGTGCAGTCTGAAGTTCAAATTGCATTTATTATGTGTGGCCCCTCTGATTTCCCCCGGTAAGATGGTCATGGTCGACCACAATATTATCTGTACCAAGTTCCTTCTTACAAATATGACAACATTTCTGAGCCACCTACCTAGCTACATCAGCAGGTGTTTCAGATTTCAGTGGAGCAGTCATGCTGTATATTCCTGCAACCCACTTTGTCAATTCAACCAATTTATATACTAACTGGTCCATACAATCATCACCCACAAACTCAAAGTAGTTAGATAGTGCTGGATTGTACAAACAAACCAACAAAATGCTACAAGCATATGGAACATGTTGGTTGATGGTATTTGTATTACTCATATTATCATTGGGGAGGCAAGTGGACAAGGATTTCAAATATGACTTTGTGTTACAGTAGGCGATGAAACCCAATCTTTGCTGCTGTTTGCTGTAACCCTGAAATTGCAAGTACTTGTCATCCCCGGTAGGGAAAGTACTGCAAACAGCCTTATATTGCTTACAGAGATCATTATTGTTTGCGATTTTCTCATCACTACTAAAGTATTGGAGACAGCAATCGCAAACAAATTTCATATGTCTGTTTTTACTTAAATGGTTGTTAAGCAGCCTTGACAAATCCTAGCTGAAAACTCAATGCAAAATTATCATCATTGCCACAATCATGAATGGTCAATACATTTAAATGATTTGCATGCTGTACAGGAGAAATATGCATTGGTATGATAACCCCCTGCTTATCGAAAGTTTTGCCAATAATATTACTATCTTTGTCTACTGCAGAGTATATGCTGATAGAAATACCATTTTTCTTGTCAAACTTTCGAATATCCTGTAACACTACAGGAACTGACATATCTTCTGAAACCAAAACCTCGCAAGGATCTGGATATGAAGTCATTCTCTCTGTATGGTGTGTGGCAGGAAAAGAAGGTGATAAAAACACTATAAAAAACAGTTGTTCTGGACACTGCACATTAATGCAGGCTTTCTTATTGGCAATGCACTTGGGGAGCATAGTGTGAGTAGCACCGAGGGTGAATGATCTAAACTGTGATATGTGAACATCCATATGCAGAATTAGAAGCAGACTCATTCCACTACCATAAGCACTAAATTCCTCAAGCCTCTTTGCGAGATAAGGCCTAATTGTGGTTGAATGCAGGACAGGAAGTGATTTACTCTGACAGTAAAACATCTGCAAGTGCCTTCACTCAACCAAAAAGGATTTCAAGAATTTAATTGCTATGCTGACACTAAGCATTATAGGCCAGGGTGATGCCATTGTTAACTCTAAACAAAGGGACCCTGCACCTTGTGAAAAATCTTTCAAAATCTGTGTCAGACTACTTGATCATTACATATCTGCACGTCAGTTAGCCTACATGCGAACACCGTTGCCAAAAGTTGGTAAGTCAAATTAGTCAATAAAGCTTCCACTGAGTTAAAGGAATCGGGAAGAAAATTATTCTCCATTTCCCTAGGCCAAGTCTCTCTAATTGACTCGAAAGTCGGCTATGAAACAGACGAAGCACTAACCGAATTACTGGAATTTACCATGTCAGATAGAAACAAAATGTCTGCCAGGAGATCTACTTTTCTGTATTTGGGGGAAACGGTCGTGTTCTGATCTGTTGCAGATGATGGTCTCTGTTTGTGAATCAGTGCTCGAATCATTCAAGTATAGATCATCCAACATCGGATTGAAATGACGGCATTTAGGCGAAACAACAATGTCCAGACAGCTTGTACTAGGCATTCTTTTTGTTTGCAACTTAGATTCAGATTCTCTGTCACTAATGAAAAGATCATCCAGTAAACTAGGAAAAATTTTATATTTACCATCACTCATAATGATGCAAGATAAATTTTGTTTCCCAAAGCAATAATTTCAGTACCACAAAAAATATAAAATGGCTGTGTTGTGCTGAAAAGAGACAAAAAAATACTATAATGTCTCGAAATGAAGTTGTGTTGTGTTGTAACTGTAAATAAATATTTTATTATAAACACAGGTAAAATTTACTTAAAAATATTAAAAGTCTGTTTTTCAAAAAAAAAAAAAATATTCTATGTTTCAAAACAAGAGATCTGTGTGTTTACAATGCAATTAATACTTTAATTTTGACTAGAAAATGTTATTTTATTAAGACAAAACTTTAAATATTGATTTTTTTTTAAATTCAGCAAGGGGAATTAACCTCTTACTACAAACTTACATCACTTACTTAAAATTACTTAAATTTTAAAAACATTCTTAAAAACTATCAGAATACTTTTTTTAAAAATGTCAAGATTCTAAATTTTTACAACTAAATAACATACTTTAATTTCCCACTCCATCACACATCAAATCATTTCATTCAATAGAGTTTCTCATTCTCCAAATTGCCATCACACAGACATCCTTCACTCAAACAATGCATTCAGAATATAGACATGGGCAGGACTTTGCACCCTCCAAACATCTTGGAATATCCTGGCTTAGTTCCCAAATATTTATCTGTATGTTCCATCATTTACACCCAAACATACAACAGCACACCCTTGAATCTCTTAAAACTAACTAACTAAATTTAATGAAAACACAATTTTCCCCTTCACTCACACTGACAGTCGTGAACCTACTTTCCTCAGAGTACTTTGTATTTTTATTCTAGATGGTATTGAAATATATTTACATGTATTTGGCAGTGTAGAGAAGGCCTGAATTCGAGATATTGTCTTGACCTTCTGTCCATATTACAACACTATAGCAGTCATTGAATTACTCTTTCTAACCTCTGTAAATGGCATCTCGAATATATGCCAACAATCCATCAAAAATTTAATGGAAGCACAATTTTCCCCTGCATCCACATTGACAGTCATACACCTACTTTCCTCAGAGTATTTGTCAATAGATTCTAGATGTTTTTCACATACTTTGCGTATATTTCAACAGTTTAAAGTGGCCAGTTTATATGTTATTGACATGGCCTTCTTCCATATAGTGCAATTGCTACTATTGGTGGTTCACCTGAATTTCCCTCTCAAGTCTGCTAAATAAACTCAAATGTAAATAAAAATTACATCTGGAATTAAATTTTCTCACCTTTCCCCTGCACTCACGCTGACAGTACTACACCTACTTTGAAAAATACTTAAATTTAAATTATATGCTCAAGGCCCCCCCCCCCCCCATCAAACAGCAAAACATTTCAGTTGTTAGTTACTCAAGTTTCATTCATTCATCAAACAGTCATCTTTCACTGAAACATCGCATTCTGAGAAGTGAATCAGGCAGGGCTAGTAGCCATCCATTCACACTTGGCATAGCCTGACATAGTTCCTTCTTTGAATTTCACTGCTCCATCATTCACACCCAAACACACATCAACCAGCCCTTAAACAATGAAAAAAGTAGTTAAAACTCTGTAAAATATTTTAACTCTGTAATACTACTAAAAAAAATACTTAAACCACAAAAAAGGTAAAACTCTGTAAAATATGTAAAACTACTTTAGAAATTCTTAAACACCCTAAAAATATGTCAAACCACTAAAAATAGTTAAACCACAAACAAAAATACTTAAAACTCTGTAAAATGCTTCGAACTACATAAAACTAACAAAATTACTGACATATAAGCAAATATAATTATGTTTAATTATTTCCATCAAAAGTTTATTAAAATTCATTAATGTTTCTTAAAAAGCTATAAAAGCTACAAAAAAATAATATTAGAAGTCCTGGTAAAAAGTACAACAAATGTCAAAGTTAAAAAAATTTTAAGATGATATCGAAAAGTATTGAAAAGCCCTAAATGGTATTACTATATACTAACGTAAATGCGGTAGCGAAGTTTGTGAATTGCGCGGGTGACCGCCTGCCCAGGCAAAACTGTTAAGAGCCTGGGCAAGGCTAAGTGCTGGCCACTGGTGGCTGCCCACCTCTTAGGCTGGGGCAGGTGAGATATGCTGGCTGCCTGCCCCAGCTAGAAGCAGGCTGGCGATAGCTGCTGGTGGATGTTTGCCCTGTTGCAGCAGGCCAGTAAGAATGCAGCGGACCACCGCAGATGGCTGTCTACCCAGGCTGAAGTGGTGATCGGTTAGCCCCGGCTCATCGGGCTGCCAGGGGTTGCAGAGGGCGGCGGTCAGTCGATTGAAGTGTGAGAGCAGAGAGGATTTCCGTCCTCCATGATAAGTGGATACATAATGGTAGCTGCTGCCCCTGCACATGTATATATAATCTGACACCGTTCTCCCCTCCCTCCCTGGGGACCCTACATGAACAAGGCAATTGGTCAGATTTGATAATAAAATGCAATTTTACTAAAGTAAATACGATTTTAATGCAAAATTAAAAGGTTTTTAAGGAATTGAAATATTTTTTAACAAATCAACATTTTTTGCATACTTCTTAGGTTTAATCAATTACATTTTTAATTTCGAATTTTTGTACATATTTAATTGTGTGATTCGATTCTGGAACTTTATAGTGTTTGTATTGCAGCACATACAGTTTTTGAAATATCTATTAATTGTAATTGTAATTATGTAACAAGCATTACAGGCATTAGTGGCCAATATATTATCGTGTAAGAATTGTGGCATAATCTGACTTCACTGCGGTGGTTGGCGATGTAACACAATTATTTTTGTGTATGTATGTTGGAAAATTATTTATCAAAAATATTATGTGTGTGTGGAAGAGCTGGAGTTTGGTCAGGGAAGGATGACAATGCAACTTGTGTTCAGTGACAGCTGCTGGCATCCCTGAAAATGTATTACATGCTCTCAGCAGGCTGGGTCGTGAAGACAGAGGAGCATTTGGAAACGGACAATAAATTTATGATCTTGGCCAGAAATGTTGCTGGAGAATGCTATCAGCGGGTACAAAATCTACGAACTCTGCTCTCGGACTAAAATGGTATGGCAGAATTTTTTGAAATAATATTATTTTCTATATAAACTGATTTTAATATAAGTTTTTCAAAAGTAGCTAGAATGCTTGCTCCAGTTATATTTTTTATATTGTGTAGTCTGTTGAGCATTTTAGGGAATATATTACTCATTCCTATTTTAGTAGACTTGTCTCATAGTTGAGTAAGAGAGAGGGGGGAGGGATTCTCTGTTTAATGTTGATTGAAAAACACCTCTGTGCCGTGTTCCTGACCAAATCTTGTAATTAAGTTTTTTTAAGCAGGGTTCACTCTGAAGCCTTAAATGTTTAATGCTAGAAATTGTTTTAAGTTGCCTTGTTAGGGCTTTATGTAGAAACCCATTTCATATTTGTCTGTAGAATTGATATACAGCATTTCAGCCTTCTTGTTAAGGCTAGTAGGCCATATTTAAAACTGCTATTCCATCAGGAGTAATTTCGCAGTAGTAGTTTTTTTTTTCCTTGAAATTGCTATCGACTATATTTTTTAACTCATAAGATAGAGGTTTGTTTTTTTCTAGTTAAGAACTATCTGTTCACTTATTACTCTCCTAGTATATATAATTTTAATAGTGACTAAACTTTACAAGAACCTTGCACTTTTTTTTCTCTCTGTATATTAATCAGAATAATTTTTCTTAAGGAAACCAAAACATTTATAAACACTTTATTCACCAGATCGATTTTTCTTTCTTAGGGAAAAAAAAAACATTTTTGTAAAGGCAAAATAAACATACACAAATGCGTTCACTTTTAACACATATTTATTCAATAATTTAGTAAAGAATTTGGGATTTTCCTTAGGCAGCTTGTTCCAATATTACACAAGTATAGGATGTTTAAAAATACATCTTATATTTCACAAAATACAGGTTTCATCACAATATATACACAGTCATTTAAACACAGATTGTTTTTAGAAAAAATGCAAGACACATTTTAGAGTTAAAAGCTGTTTCAAAAAATAAATATATATATATTAAGGAATAGACATAGCCAGCAAAACTCTCACAAGGTGACCAAACAAATATTTTAACACAAGGTGATCCAATAATATTTTACCACAACTAAATATAGGCTGTTACAAAATTTATAAGCGATTTGCAACTTCAGTAAACAAAGTTTTCAGATATTTTCATAAAATTGTATCCAAATATCTTTCTTCAAGTCTACTTTCGAGGAGAGAACTTTTCTTACATCCTGGTTTTATCCTGTCTGTTTGAATAGACACTTCTTTACATTCAGGGGAGTGTAACACAACACTTTCAACCAAGTCTGGATATGACTCAACATAATGAGAATGCACATCTTTGATACTAGATGGAAGAGGTGTGTTTGCAGTCATATAAAAACAGGACATTTGCTTGTATCACTGCACTGAATTAATTTGTGGATTATTTTTGTCTCCCAGCAGGAAATAAATAATCATAAAATTAAATATCCCATTACAGGATTTTGTAAATTCCCAGAGAATTCTGGTACACCATAACATATATGATACATTAGACTTTCCTGGGTTCACAGTGACACAGGGATTTCCCAGATGAAAGAATGTTGTGTTACATGTTTACTATCCAACATCCAGCTGAGAACAATTAGCTAGGAACACACTGTGTATATTGGTAACATTCATCCTCTCTAAATTTGCAAGTTGAAATGTGTTTGAGGGCTAAATTTTATTCCTGCTAATATTATTATTTGATACACGTAACATTTTGATGAATCACACCCAGTACATGATAAGTTTCCAAATTTTTCATTATCGTGTTCAAACATTTGAATATTATTATCACATTCATCGAAATACTGAAATGGTAATACAGTGTCTGTATTATAAACAAGAGGTTTCGAATTCTGTTCTTCCTCACAATATGATGTTACAATGCATTCACCCTTAGTTTTAAAGTTTTTTCCCTATCTTGTATGGTCTGCATTGGTTAACAAGACATTCAGAAGTTGCAGTTAGTTAAACTGGAATCAAAACTACCTGGGTCATTATGTGTTGTTAAAAAAAACAATCCAATATTAACATTTGAAATGAATGTCTGACTCACACATTTTCTTAACTATTATATGATAATATGCCACTATAAGTTACAGAATACAAACTATTTTTAATATGTGCATACTTACAAGTAGGAGAGAACATTATTGTGAATTTGCAACTCCACGAATGTAGATATTACGCACTGAAGGAAAAACTAGACCACCTTGCTCGAAAATGAAGTTGTTGATGCTCTGTCACACATTTCCTTACAATGGATTGTAGTTCTCTGATGAGGTTTTGTGTGTTGGTAGGTGATTACCCCATTGTGATGGTGTTCTTCCACTTCTTTAGTAAAACTGGCTGAATCTGCTCTTCAAATGTAGATGGAAGTTCACTATCGGGGCAGAGTGCATCACAGCGCAATCATTGCATGCTAAGCCTTCACCAAAGTGAATGCTAAGACTGGAATCGAAAGTGTAGCACCAATGTTCTATATTGTTACACACTTGAACTTGTAGAATACTGTTGTACAGCTTAAAGAATACTCTTTTGTAGCCTACTTGCAGGACCTCATATGCAACTGTAGGGTCGAAGATGCTAGTCATGACTGACAATTTAATATTGAACTGTTTTCTTTATATGGTCTGTCATTTAAGTATTCTTGCTTAACCAAACACTGCATTGCCACATGCCACAGGGCAATGTGAATTCTTGATTACGTATCTGCATAACATGTTCCTTGTCACAATGATCTGTCCATACTATAGGTACAGAACATCAACATCCCTACTGCATGAAGTATTCAATCATCTTGTGGGACATACATTTTTTTATGAATTTAGAAATGGCTTCAAATTCTAGTTGACTGTGATTACAAGGTAGCTTACTGTCAGGTCATTAATTATATAAATCACAAGTATTTCGCCCATAACAAACATTGGACACATTAAAAGTTTATGTTGGATTGATTAACAAGAAATGCCAATGTTCTTCTCTATTGCACATTTGATTTTCTAGTGGGCCATCTTCTCCATCGCAAAACCACACTCGCCTGTAACCTGGAGTAGCACTTGTGTATTGAAGTGATGGGTCGAACCTCTCCAATGTAAATTACGTGCTGCTGTATGTTCGTTCCTTTTTTTCACCAAAGAACTATTGTTTTTTTTTTAAGAATAAATTTTTTTGACACTTTGCCAGGAGTTTACCACCAGTAGGTTTAAACATTACAATCCTAACATTTTCCTAATTTCAGCATAGTTAAATCAAACTTGCAAACACAATTGATACTCTGCCACACCTCACAGTCCCACATACCACAAGGCAATGTTTTAATGATGCTACTTTCTTGAATTCCAATGCTGTTTGTTTGTTATTACATATTTCATTACACATGGTGGGGCTGTCATAAAACTCTCTATTAAGTTTATATTTAATTTGTCTAAATCCAGGCTCTTTTATAATTTCTTCACTTCTGTTTTTAAAACTCAGATCCCAAGACGAATGAGGCAGTTCGCTATCAAGTCACATGTTTAACACCGGACAGTCATCTTGCTCATAACACAATACTTGTTCTGTGTATTTATTTCCAGTGAAACTTTGCACAAAGTTCCAATGTTCATTTCTGTTACACATCTAGAATTGGGAGTATATGTTCTTCGGAGACTGGAACCACACTATCCTGTAACCTGGAGTAATACTGGAGTACGTCTGTTCTGGATTGAATGTCTGAATTGAAAGTTTTTACACAGGTCTGGATCTGTAACAGATCAATTTTCTATATTATCTTTACATGTAAGTAGGTTGCTGGTACAAATATTATCTTACAGTTTTGCTTTTGCATTGCGAACAGAACATTTTTTAGGATAATGATTAGTATTGTAGCATTTTACTAGCAAATTAATGCTTGTACAGTAATGATAACTTCTGATGTTTACAATTTCTGTATTAGTCAGAATTTTTGAATTTTCTTTCTGTGTATTTCCCAGCACGTATACAGGATAGTCCTCGAGCAATGCCTTTTTCACGTAGTGAAAATGGTCTTCATAAGATATATCACCATATTCCCATTTCGAACTGTGTACTTGGTATGTTTGTTGTCGGAAACTCATTTTAAATTCCCAATTTAAGGTAAACTAAGGTTTTGGAGCTTTGAAAGGCAATACTTTTGTATCATTATAATCAGTTGCATAAGAAATTGCCAGTTCTTTAATTATAGAATAATTGTCTTGATAATTTTCGAACCCTTCTGCAAAACACATCATGATTAGGCTGTTTCAATCAACGAATTTAACAAGTCTAATTTTTTTTTACAAAAGCTTGGTTGCGACTTCCAAATAAATTTAATGAATACCGGAATTGTCTCTTGTTAAAAGAGGAAGATTAGCAAGTTCCATAATTTTTGCCATCTTCACATTACGCAATCTCTCCTCAAATGAACAGTGATTGGCTGATTGAAGAAAGCCAGTGTCCCATATGGACAATCTTCATCACAAGGCAATATGAGACTGTCCTCATCGCCTCTTAAATCCTCAGAGGAATGGATATACATGTTGAATTACGTGCCCTGCAAATTTTAGAAGAAATTGTTTAGGTAGCAACAAGAAAATCTCGATGTCTTAACTTAAAAGCAACTTGGTTTGACCATATGCTAAAATAGCATTAAACACTCTTAACACATTCTTCATCGCAATTTTCGCAACAGTGACCATCGTATATATTAACAGCTGTTGAATCTTGTAGACTGATGAACGTATCAGAGAAGTCTGTTGATGTAAACATCTTGGTGAAATCTGTAATATATCTCATTGAAATATATTGATTAATACACCCACTCGGTGGTACACTCCTAACATGATCTGACTTCAACAACTGCTGGCTTAAGACTGAAAAGAAAATTAATTGATTACTACTTATAAACTATACGAATTCAAAATGATCGTGGTTTTGCATCAAAATTGCTTGAAATCGTAAATTTTCGATAAATCATCGAAATATCATCGATTTTGGCATTTTAAAACTCATTTCAGGCTGAAATCTAGGTATTTGTTAAAATATATAGACATTTGTCCAAAATATACACATTTCTGCTAATTGTGGTTGAATATATTTGTAAAATATACTTGTTACAGACACAATGTGTGGTCTGTAGAATATATATATATATATATATATATATATATATATATATATATATATATATATATATATATATATATATATATATATAAATAACTTACCTTCCAAATATCATGTCGGGGTTTTAAATATTGGTTTTTTGCTGAAATATTGAAACTTTACAACTCCCATATGAATTCATATCGGTTTGATTATCGATAGAAACATGATATTGATGTATATTTGTCCAAATATACACATGTGGTATAAATGTTAGTTGGTTGTCTTTATAAAATAAACTTGTTAGTTATGAAGAGTGCTTTAGTTTCATAGAGAAAATGTGTTTACAATATATATTGTAAACACATATATATTGTAAACACACACACATATATGTGTTTACTATATATATGCATGTATGTTTAAAAACATTAGCTGATAAATTTTTGGATAAAAGAATATTTTTTAACAATTGGATGACAGGTTTTTTATATATTTAGTGTTGTTCATTTAACAACTTAATATTTGCCTCTTTACTTAGAATTATGTCAAATTTCTTTGTTTCAATTAAAGTTTCCTGGACTTTTGAAGGAGTAAATGTGTTTTACTGGAGATGTGAAGGGAACACGTTAGTGGTGTTTGAAATTTTCCTCGCTGGGGCAAGCCAGGCTTAGGCCAGGAGGTGTAGGCCAAATTTGCTGGTTCCCACGGCCAGCAAAGTTACCTGACCATGCGCCACCCTCCACCTGTCTCAGGGTACAAGTGATGGGGGTGGATTCTTTGTGAGTGCAGGGAGTCATGGCCAGCGAAAGGGAAACTATGGTGGTCCGCACTGGCTTTGTTGAGATGGTGATGCTGTGCGCTGTATTGTTGTTTGCGTGGCATGGAGTACTTGAAGGGGGTGGGTGAGGGAAAGTGTAGGCCATAATTTTTCGAGGCCCTGTTTACCGGAGGCGAACATGCTGGGAAAGGGGGTGAGTGGTCAGAGGACAGTCTCCGAATCTCTCCCACTCCTTGTCCTGTGTTGTCTCCATGCTGCTCATGGCAGAATAATATATTGTCTTCTTGGTGGTGTGAGAGGCTTGCACTTACCGAGTAAGTGGGAGAGGAGTTTGAGGCGAAATGGCGAAATGGCGAAATGGGTAGTCTCGTGCATTGTGAGAGTTTGCGCCTATTTTATTTTACTGTTGTGCGTGCGGCTGGAGAGATTTTTTGGTTTCCAAGAGCCAGGCGTCGGTCTGCCTTGTTTGGTAGCACAAGGCATTGAACGTTTCATGGCCAATACACTTCTCAATTTGTTTATTAAAGTCTGGCATGTTTGGATATATGCTTTGTTTTTTATTTAATTATGCAATCATTGAGAGTTGCACAGCTGTCGGAAACGATTTGAGGAATTGCAGCGATTTTAACATAGGGTTGACTTAATTTCTTAGTGTACTTAATAATTTTGTATGGCTTTGCTTGATGCATGTTTAAAGAGCCAATGAGTGTTAAGTATGCGTGACTTCGGGATAGGGAGTTGTAATTTTATATTAGCTGAGAGTTTGTTTAGTTTAAGTAAATTTTGTGTTCCATTTGGTAATCGCATGAATACATGTCTGTAGATTCAATGTTACATGATTAATGTGTAGATCAGTTACTTTGCTAAGGAAAACAGTTTCATTGCATGATTAAAATCGTTTTAACGATTTTTTTCAAGTCTTTTGTTTAATGATTTGTACATATTTTATTTGCTTTGCCAAAATAGTTCGTTTCTTTTATGCTATTCGAGGTGTGGTTAAAGTAATTCGTTCGGTAACATATTTCAATGTATCTTTTAGTTAAACAATATTTACTTCAACGAAAACATTTATTTAAATATTCAGTGTGCTCTTCTCCCCCAGACTTTCGACCTGGCCGTGTAGCCCGCTACACATATCAGTCACAAACAAGAAAAATTTTAAATGTCCCTTAAATCACTCTTACACCAACATGAACTCCTATATAAACATTTACAACACACTCCTCTGGTCAGTCGGTCTTAGATTTTCACAGAGTACACACCGAACCTGCTCTGCCAATATCGCCTCTAACTCTTTCAACACCAATAAAATTATAAACATTCTTTGCTATCAAAGAATTCTTTAATATAAAAAATTGATATGAAAACATTCGTTAATCAATCGATTAATTGAAACTGTAAATTGTTTCAATATATTAATTAATCCTATTAATTATTCAATTAATCAAACAATTAATTAATCTAATTTGCATATCGTGATTTGGTACTTAGTCCACTCTCGCACCAAATGCGATTTAGGAAATGCTACGTAGTCCACTCTTGCACTAGGTGGCCAGAAGTGACATGCTCGTACTATTACTAATCACATTATTCATCTGTCGGTTGAGTAAAGCTGTTAAATGATAAGGAAAGTCAATTTCTACTAATATGCTTATTGTTGCATTTATAGGTATTATAAAACCAAAAGAAATCATTTTGGTATTTACAACCATTAACCTAATTTTCTTATTCGACTTGAACACGAGAAAATTATTTTCCCTTCGTCATTACCAATTTTACTGGGAGTACACAAGTCAGTGTGTCTGTGAAAATATATGGCAGGTAAGGACTGTGACATTTTTCAAATATTGATTTCAAATGTGTTTTCAGTTCACTGTGAACAACGTATTGCAATATTGTCACTCGCGAAATAGGCTAACAGCAGCGAAACGTGCAATGTGAAACTGCGATAAAAATATTCTTCGCAAAAACAGAAAATTTCTAATTAAAAAAAAAACATAACCTTGTATAAACTTGGCCTGTTCAGGCAAACTTGATAACGGATAAACTTATTTAAATATAGTGTCACTTATATGTTTTGTTACTGCACACGTTCATAATTAATGAATTTCCCATGCAACAATACAAATGTATTTTTTCAAAATAATCACTAAAAATAGTTTTTAACATAAGGTCAAACTCATTAAATTAAAGCCTTGTTAATATGTTTATCTCGTGTAGCCATGGCCATATTGACGACATGACTGGTCTCCGTGACGAAGACTGAGATTACCTTCAACCTCTGAGCAAAAGTCTGTGCCACACTCTTAACACTAATATATGAACATTTAATTTCTCTACACACTATTAAAACTTTTGTGAGCGCCAATTCGTTACCATTTTCAGAAAAGAAGTCAACCTATGAAATGCTGAAAGACTGTGAACGTTAAGAAGTGAGGAATAATCAATAATTTCTTTGAACATGTAAGCGATAGTACCTAAAATAAATATGAAACAGACTGCGTCTAAATGTTAATCAATAAAATACTTGGCTCTTCAGTAATTAATACTCAATAGAATTATCAAGCACAAAAACTGGTATGTCTAATCGTACAGTAAAATTAATTTGCTTCTCTGAAAAAGTTTCAAAGTCAAACAGCAATTCGAGAGTTTTCCTCTGAAAACATTTCAGATCTAAATCACTTTATCAGTACACCTGAAAATTAAGTCTTTTAATAAAGAAGACGGTGAAATGCATTTCAAAATGTGTAGTAAAATTGTAAGACGATTTGAAAGCACAAAAAGAAAGTAGCCTACATGCGTAATGCTCTGAATAAATATAATAAAACGTTTCTTTAACAACGTGTTATATGAAACAGTATATCGTGTATAAATATTAGTCGAAAACTAATTATTATTGTAAGTGTTATGATTACCACTAAATTTTGTGCTGACTGTAACTGTGTCCATGTTTACAAATAAAATTAATAATGTAGGTATAAAGATGTTTATTAATATCTGTAAAAGTAAGTGAAAGTATGATTGAATAGCAGGCGCAGGTGCCAGAGGAGAGAAAGGGGTACAACATCTTGGAAGCAGAAGTAGAAAAGGCACTGAAGGAGATGAAGAATGGAAACGCGTGTGGAATCGATCATTTGCCAGCAGAAGTGTTAAAGAGTTTAGGAAACAGGGGAGGGGGGGGAGATAGTCTACCTATGTAATCAGATATATGACAAAGGGGAATGGCCGGATGACTTTCTCGCAACAGTAATGATACCAACTGAAAAAAAAAATAATATCAATAAATGTGAAGAGCATAGGACTATTAGTCTAATTTCTCAAGCAGCTAAAATATTGTTAAGAGTGTTGAATAGAAGGCTATATGGGAAGTTAGATAGATGGATTGGAGAGGAACAGTTTGGATTTAGAAGTGGAAAAGGAACAAGAGATGCTATAGGCCAGTTAAGAATCATAAGGGAAAGATATATTGAGAAAGGTAGAGAAATTTACGCTGTCTTTATTGACTTGGAAAAAGCTTTCGACAGAGTAAAATTTAACAAGCTGATGGACATCTTGAAGAGGAAAGGAATATATTGGAAGGAGAGAAGACTAGTACAGAATCTATATTTACAACAGAAAGTAAGAATAAAGATTGGAACTGAAATGTCGGAAGAAAGCAGCATTGGGAGTGGCGTTAGACAAGGGACATTGAACAACAAGGGAGAAAGGCAACAGCCTTTCTCCCTTGTTGTTCAATTTATGCCTGAAGGAGATTTTTGGGAAATGCTTAGATGGAAGAAGAGGTGTACGTATTGGTTGAAAGAGAATAGAATGTATAATATTTGCCTATGATATGGTTTTATTAGCAGAAAGTGAAAGAACCATAACTAAAATGGTAAAATATCTGAATGAAACTTGTGAGGAGTATGAAATGAAAATCAATACATCAGTAAAGGAAGGCAATCGGCAAATATCAAGATAAGACAAGTTAATATCAGTCAAGTAAGAGCATTCCAATATCTAGGGAAGTACGATAACTGAGGACTTGAGATGTCATCAGGAGGTGAGACTCGTATTGCAGTAGCGAAGGAAGCGTTCAATAGGAAGAGGAGATTGCTATCCGGAAAACTAGATAAAGCACTGAGGAAAAGACTTGGCAAGTCTTTAGTATGGAGTGTGGCACTCTATAGGGCAGAGACGTGGACACTGAGACGTAAGGACGAAAAAAGGCTAGAAGCGTTTGAGATGTGGATGTGGAGGAGAATGGAGGGGATAAGCTGGGTGAAAAGAGTAAGTAGTAAAGAAGTGCTGGAAAGAGTTGATGAGAGGAGAAAACTGCTGAACGTTATAATAAAAAGGAAGAAGAACTAGATGGGACACTCGTTGAGACGGGAGTGCTTGATAACAGACGCTATGGAAGGAATAGTTTGTGGAAAAAGATTGAAAGGAAGGAGAAGATACAAGTTGATAGATGACATCAAGGGAAGCGGAAAGTATATAGACCTGAAGAGATTGGTAAAAGACAGGAGAGCATGGAGAGCTACCACTTGAAAACCTGCCTCTGGGCAGAACACAAATTATGATGATGAATATCTGTATAGGTTTTTTTTTTTGCAAGCTATCAAATACAAACGAACAAAACAAATCTAAACATTTTTCAACCGCGATGGTATTTTTTGGAAAGTCGTGTATTTTAAGTTGTTAAGAACATTTTTAATTTAAATAAGTTGTACACTGTCAAAAATATTTCTGTATTTGTACACAAGGAATTTGTTGGGCACAAGTTGCCAAAGATATTATCGTAATACTAAAAATAATGTAGACCAAATTTCTCAGAATTTTAGTGGACAACGTATGAAACTAATATTGAGTTCTAGCTAGCAAGTGATGGAGACTTCGAATTTATTATAAATATTCAGCTACATAAACAGTTTTGTATGTTTTATAAAATCACGTATAATATTATACACAACATTACATTTGTACAGTTATACAAGAAAATCTCTGGCAATTAGTTACGAAAGAATTGTTTGTAACAAGTACAGAAACTTTTTACTGTGTAGTCTTATTAAAATCTTGTGTAGTTTCGAGAAAATTTGTTTCTTTGGGTTTCCTAATGAAACTGAGCAGCACTTTGCTATGAATCCTGTAAACGTGGACAAGTCAAGCAAACTGCAGCAACGCGTCGGTATCCAGGCCAAGACAAGCATCCAAATCATATTGCAAAGAATTGTATTTTTTTAAAACATAACACCTGGGCGCCAGTGAATCTCCCCTCCCTGCAGCTCAGTGTTCGGGACAAATGCATCACAATTAAACTACGCAATTCTTTGGCAACATCTTCAAACTGTAATCTCATCTTCTGTAAACTCGCGTCGGAGAAGTACACATGCATCTTCGACTCGACGTGCCCCCCTCCCCCCCCCCCTTTTCTCTCTGCCAGACCTACCAATCTCGCCAACAAGCTTTAGCCTACGCAAAAATGTAAAAATTAGTTATATATTGTATTCGAGTGGCTCAACAGACTTGGATATCATCCGCCAAAACCTCATATATACTGTTACTTGTTGTTGAGCTAATCAAATTAAATTCCTGTTCAGTATTTTCTTCAATATTAATTTATCACAGACCTTTCCTAGTCAAAAATATATAAATTTTAAGAATTTTTTTTACGGAGTTTCATTAGACGGCGAATACGTCGACAAAATTTTACATAAACTAAAATGTCAAATTTTATTTTGAAATTAATATTTTTTTTACTTTTACCGTTACATTACTCTTAATCGGCGTCCGTGACCCAGAGGCTTATCTTAGCATGATTATTTCGAACACGAACTAACTTACGGGAATTAGTTTTTTATTTTACAGTTTATGGATTAAATACATACAAAGACGTAAAATATCTAGCATAGAGTGTAACTTATTTTAAGAAAAATCCGTTTGAGAGAACGCACGTGAAACCCAAAAAATCATTTGCCACGTGCATTGACGTTTAAGGGACTGTTGCTGTTAAATAAGTCTCCGGAGAAATTAATATGTATTTATTACTAACCGAGTTCATAGAAAACATCTATAATTCTAAGTAAGGAAAGTAGTGTCATAGAAATATCAGTGCGTAACGAATACAAGCTAACCAGTGTGACACGTAACAGTAGTAGAGGCTGATTGGATTTAAAATCGGGGTATGGATGTATCGGGTACACGGCCGTGGTTTTAACGTAAACACGTCTGCGTTAATGGGTAACATTTTCTTTGGAATACAGGAATTAAATAGTAGTAATTAAATTAATACTTGACTTGTATGGATCAAATCGACAGATCTGGACGAGATATTTCGTTTGGCACAACTACCAGTGCACTAGCACATTCAAGTCGCGTGAGATTTTCTGCCCGGGAATTCCCCCCCCCCCCCCCCCCCCCTTCCCATGACCAAAATTGCTGCCAGTCGCCGCGAACCCCCCACCACCAACGCTTCGCAAATGCATCGCGTCAAATCAAGGCCACGCCCTTATAGGCTAGTTGCTGTGAAGTGAGCACTTTTAAATGCCCTCTCATTTGGAATAATAGTCAATAAATATATTTAATTGTAGCCTTAGACGTTAACTTGCGAGTGCTGTTGAATATACACGCTATGTTTATTACTTATATGGTAAGATTAATATTAAATGGTGGTTAAAGGAAAAAAAATGGCTGAAATAAAAAAGTAACTATAGAGCTTAGTCGTACGCCAGATCGAACGAGAGCGCACATTTATGCAACCGTGTTATATTGCCGGAGTGGATCACCCTGCGAATGCCGCAGCGCCTTATCTGCCCTGCTACCCCATGTGTCAATCTGATTGTATAGACTCATTGTCGTCTAAAAATACTTTGTCGGTGAACTCGTGTCGGGAAATACAAACTGCCGTTATCGGATTGCTTTGAAAATGCGCCTGGCAGCGCCTACCGGTAGGCAACAGGATACCCACGGATCGACGTAAATTGCGTAACTTACAGGCGCCTACACCTATCATTCCACTAGAATGTTTCTAGTTACTCTAAGTAGATAATAACAGTGCATTGACACATTGTAAGTCCTGTTAAGCATAGCAAACATATCCGCCGCGAATTGCGCGCTGGTGTTTCAAAGATCCATAAGGAGAAATTATATTTCCCTGTGTGTAAAATTTGTGTTTGTAACTGGTTGTAATATATATATATATATATATATATATATATATATATATATATATATATATGTAACACACACTTGCTTCAGCCAAAATAGTGAGCATTAAATTTAATATGTAAATATTTTTTACGCCCTATAGTGGTATTAATAAGAGTAAGGCAGGATTTATAACGACCCGTTGCGTCCGTCTGTCCGTCAATCACGTGACCAATAGTCAATCAGAGGTGGGCATTAATTCTATCCGTCCGTCCGTCAAAACCTTGGTAAACGTTAACTTTTTACGGGCGAACGGATGAAATTACAGCCTTCTAAACTTGCACGTTTTGTTACTCTTTCATCACGAGTACTTTACAAGGCTGTATAGTGTGTGCAATGTTTAGTTTTAGCTGTCTTTTGTTTTCATATGTTTGTTTATGTAACCGTAAAATGAAACTAAGTTCCATTTTTCGTGAAGACTAATAGATAATTATGCTTAGAAACACCTGCTCCTTTTGTGTAATAGTAAAAGTAATAAAATCATTCTTTATATGATATTAAACATTTTTTTTGGATATGTTAATTTCCGTTACGTACGAGTATATGCGTTTTTGGTACTTCAAAACACAATACTGCCAAAAATGTTCACTTTTAATAGAGACGTTTTTTCTTATTTTTAAACAGTTTTGTTTTTATTCGTTTGCAGCAATGAACTGACGACGGACCTGCGAAGTTGGGTTGTAAATCGCTCGGCTGGGAGACGGACAAACGTATGACGGACGGGCGGATGACGGACGAGCGGATGACGGACGGACTCGGCGAGCTGTTGTAAATCCTGCCTAAACCGTAAAAATGCAGATTGGTTTGTCATTCAGAGATCATAAACAAGTTTAATTTAGTGAAAAATGTTACGATTTCAAAAGTGAAACAAATATAGCTTACACGAAGGAAAATTTTTTCCATTGATTTTTCATACTTGAATGAAGTAAATGTGTAAGCCAACGTTGTCCTGAATTCAGTTTCGAAACTCAAAGATAAACAACATGAAAACATATTTATTTTGATTCCACTTTAGTTCGAAGAATAAAGTTTATCTTTGCGTATGTTATAAAAACCATTAAAGGCGTTATTTTTCATCTTAATGGGTATTTTTGATCAAATTACCATTGATTAGTGCCAGGAATCGATAAATAGTTCTCAAAAGGTAGAAAAAAAAATTGGCTCTTGAAAGACCGTACTGATGTCTGTGATATGAGAAGTGATGACTGTACCCTGTCACTAGTGATGCCCTTCCACAGCTCAAACAAACTCTTGACTTCCAACAGGTGTGCTGCACAGCTGAACCGCCTGCAAGTTCTGCAACACAGCACGACTTTCACATGCTTGCTTGCAGGTGATTGTAGGTACAGTCTGCTCACGATAAAGTGAGAACTTTCGAAATCAACCTTAGAAAAAAATCACTGCCCCTACCTGAATATATTTTAACGGGCACGATGGGTGATATGTGCCCAGTAAAGTTGGTAACGATGGAGGGGAAAACAGTTTGATATATTAACGACAAATAAAAAATGCTAGGTAACCATTTTTGATAACTAAAATAATTTCTCGCTTCCTGTTTTTTTCCTAATGCATCGAAGTGCAGAAAATGAGCAGATTTGTACGATATTTACTTTTGTAATAATTTTAGTTTCATTTGACCGACGCATGAATAGAGTGACGAGGCCCATCGCAATGCTAATTTTACATAAGACGGAAGAACACACAACGTGTATGCAAGCAGATCTTATGCAGGGCTTTAAAAAGTGCTCATTTTACCGCGAACAGCCTATAAGTAGGCGTTATCTCGTCTCGACACCAAGGTCAGTAGAGACGGCGAAGCAAGTCGAGGAAACAAGTGAGGCATCTGCCATACCTTGCAGCAACGAACCATCCCAGCATCCACTTGTGATCTCGGGAAACCATGTACAGCCGAAATGAGGGAGATTCGGAGGATTCGCAGGTGATGCGACGCGCATTTTCGAATTATTCTCACAGTGAACGCCTGCCTGCATTTACATGCATGGGCTACGAAGGAAATATCTTTTTTTTGCCTCCCCTCCACCTTAATTTTTGTCCTCATTGTTTTACGAGTCTCGCCAAGTTTAATATACCCACTCTTTACATATAACATGCTGTAAATGTCAAAACTGCGAATGAGATACCTATAAAGGCGCTCACCGCGTATAAAACTCTACCGAACAGTGGCTGAAATGATGTTTTCTCGCGGTAAGTAAAATCGGTGTTAACCGCAATAATCTTTTAATTAATAAAAATAAAAATATAGATATGCTTCATATTAACTATTTTTATTTAAACGTATACCATTAAAAATAATGTAAAAGAAAAAAGTTACAGGAGGGATTTGTGGTTTAATCCATTGGTTTTCATAGCGTGTAATAATACCATAATACTTTTACAGATATCATTTGCAAGAGATTCAGCTAGAAGATAACACATATCGCCGTCTTAGGGAGGATCAATCACGATGCTTCTGTATAATCCGAAGTGACGTGAAGTTGAAGAGTTTAAATATTTATAAGCTTTTCACGGATATTTGAGCACTCTGTAAGGCCATTTTGTCCCTTATGCCATATGTAAGATTGACGTTGTCATGGACCGTCTCACTTCATTCATGCGCCATCCATATGAGAATCGTGGAATTTTTTAGGAAAGTAAATGCGTTAATAATACGCAAACTCGTGCTTTTACTTGTATAAAACAAGAAATAGTGATCTTATTAGCCAAGTTTATTTACTACACTCTAAATAAATAGTCAAGTCTTATTTACGCTATTCACGGTAACGTGAGCACTTTTGAAGCCCTAGTTACTTTCTCACTTCAGCCGTTTGTTTATCCTTTAACCATTTTTTTTAAAATAAATATTGCCATGTAGGAAATATACACAGTGTGTATTTTCCACCTCAGTTGGGAGTTAACATCTAAGGCTACAATAATAGTATTTATTACTTTTATTCCAAAATAAAGGGCTTTCAAAAGTGATCACTTTACCGTGAATAGCTTAAAACTGTGTGTCATTGATTCGCCAAGTTAAATGGGGGTCTGTTCATCGCAGTATTTACCGTAGAATACGTATGGTAATCGGAAGTGATTTTTTCAGAGGTTAATTTAAAAATGTTCACTTTACGGAGAACAGCCTTTAGTAAATAAGTAAACGGGAATTTAAGCGACGGTCAAAAACATCTCAGCCCGTCGTGGTGCCTGGCACAGGCGGAGGGTGGAAACACGTGCGAGGCGTCGTGCCTGTGAGCTAGGCACTCGCCTACGAACAAATGTAGAGGGGTGACCGCGGGACGTGAGCCGAGCGGCGGCGGAGATGGCCGAGCGCAGCCGAGCGGCACCGAGCGCGCACAAGACGGGCCCGGCCCGGCCCGGCGACCCAGTGTGCGGTGCGACGCCGAGCTGGGAGGATGCGCGCTTTGCTGGTGCTGGTGGCCGCGGCGGTGGCGGGCTGCTGGGGGCAGGCGTGTCCGCCGGCCAGCCTCGTCGTCTACAAGGTGGTGCTGCACACCTTCTGGACGAGGGACCGCTTCCCCAAGCACTACCCCGACTGGCGGCCCGCAGCGCAGTGGTCGCGGCTCGTGGGTGAGTCCACCTCGCCTTCCTCTCTTTTCATAACACTTGCATAAAGGTAACACAACACGTGTTTCACCCCAAACGACGTATAAATCAGTGTTTTTAATGTATAAATTCCTGGTACGTTTAGATTGCGGATTGAAACCGATAAAATTCTCCAGCATCCATTTACGGAAGGAACGACTTCAACACTTAAATAATTATTTTTAAGAAATTATTGTTTGAATCACTAAGTAAAATATTTTTGGAAGATCTTAAAATTGTAATTCTAAAAACAGATCTTAAAAATTTTTCGAACATCTAATTCTGAATTTGTAAAGAAATTGCGCGATCGATTTGACCCTCCAACTCAATTTTGTTCTCGACCAGTCGTGATATACCTATGTATCGCTGCCAGCAACAAGTAACAATGTATTTTGCAACTGTTAAATTATACAGTGAGTAAATACTTAAATTGACTGTACTAGTTTTTTTTTTTTTTTTTTTTTTTTGGAAGAATGTAATATTTATGGATTTATGGCTGATTTAATTTTATGCTTAGTGAAATCAACTAAATTTCTGTACTACAGAATACTCCAGTAGTTTTTTTTACTGTGGGATAGATGTTTAAAGCAAAATCGCGGGAAATGAAATACACTCCAATCACATTTCAAAAGTTTTTTAAGTAGCCAGTAATGATTGTGAGTTTTGGTTCATAATACAATGTCTTAGGACTTAAAGTGTAGACTCAAGGTGTACGATAGACGTATGTGATTTCAGGCATTAGTTTATCCAGTTTCTAGTTCTTTCGTGCAAGAATAACGCCGAGCGGTAACCTTGTGGCTACCACGTGTTCGCGTGCTATCTTGGCGTCGGTGAAATCTTACAGAAGCAATGTGTACTTTGTATATTGTTTATTTGCTGTATTTCGCACGTCACAGTTACATCGTGGGACACAAAACCTGTGTATTGACGAAGGTTTTCCTTAAAAATGGCCCCATTCAAAATCAGAATCATTTTGAATATATTGAGACCAACATAATATACCAGATGTACTTTTTTTTCTCAACTTGTGTGACAGTGTGAAATAATTTCCTTAAGACAACTGTGAAGTAAATACGTAATAGATATTGTTAGCATATAAAGATTGGTAATGTGATATGTAGCTACGATGATTTTTAATCATCTCTCATTAACTGAATGAAGTAATGACCCGCGTATGCTGGCAGTTTATTCCGTGATGAAGATAGAAAGGGGCCTGGCACACTAAACTAATTTATGGTTTCATCTAAAAAGCCCCCCCGCCTCTGTAGTTGACCTGGAGCTTGAACCCGTAAATTAGCGGCCCTGAAGTTACCCCGTGGCGACCCAATTCCACGAACGACCAATACAAAACAAAGTTACGGTTACCTATATACGCGTTGTTTCATTCTATGAATTTCACAGTACTACTCACAACATGCTTGTTTTCCTGTTCCGTGTCACATATTTTGCCTCTTTTAGCGGTAACGTTCATTTCGTGATGCGCGTAAAGTAAAACCCCATTCAGGACGCCATAAAATAATAAAGAACATCCGAGTTCCGCTGGTTATTAGCCAGCGCGGAACTCCCAGTGTAATCGTGAACTAAAGTAGAGCGCCAGTTAGTTAGAATTGCAGATTTTCGTGCCCCGAGTCAGTAAGTAACCTCTCGACTTAAGTATCCCTGCTCAACTTCGTCACGCTGTTCCAAGTTTCGACAACCATTGCCAGCCCTTCTAGAAGTTCAGCAGCTCCTGGAGGAGGCAGGCGTAATCGCGAACTACAGCACTCTAGCGGAGCGGAGCGGTGGTTGGAAAAATGCCGGGAAGTTGCCCATGAATAGCATTGCTGATAAAGTGTGACTATAGATCTTTGTTGTGCGCTTCCCGCCGAAATAATGTAATCGATGGGTATTTGAGAGCATGTTGTAGATGGTACGCTGCATTGACTGCATGTGTGAAATGCGAAGGAGCGTATATAGGCTGTCCACGGTAAAGTGAGCGCTTTTTAAGGCCCTCCCACCAGTCATTAGCAACTAGTAAGTATGTTTCATTGCAGACTCGGGCATTACCTTTTGAGACTGGTGAAAGTATACGTCGTATTTATCAGTCACGCGGCAATGTTGATATTGGTAAGTGGTGAAAAGACAAAAATTGGCCACAAGGAAAATATTGGAAGGGTCTTAAAATCTGCTCACTTTACCGTGAATAGCCTATAGTCTGTTTGCTACACGCACTTTTACCGTTCCACTTCACACTCTCGGCGCTGTGTTTACAACCTGTATACTACTGCCGGCATAAGAACGCGTCCACCAGATCTATCAAACGTGAAGCTATGCCGGAATATCATTTTCAGACCACTCAGTTGAAAATATGCCTAATTAATACAAGCGAAGCTCTTTTTTAAGATACGCCCTTTGCCCCTCTGATGCTCCGTGATGCTCTCTGAATGATGAAGACAATACACGCATTGACAGTTGCCCTGCGTGCAGATACTATAAGCAGTTTTGTTTGAATTCGTGTCCACTTAAGAGATCTTGTCATGACACACACGACACAAAATTGAGAGGTTAGCACCTTTGTGACTAGAAAGTTTCCTCAACGCATGAGCACAGAGTTTGAAATAAAAATCTGTCGTGTAAAAAGAAGTTTCGTTTCCGGTGATGTTACGTTATGCTAGTTCCGAAGGGGCCGATGGATTGCAAGCCAGGGGCTTTGCCCTTGAGTTTGCGGTCAATACTCCAGCCGTCGCTAGAACGCGCTGAGTGGTCGGTGCGTAGTTCCCCAGTTAACAGGCGGTCGCAACCTTGCGGTCTGAAGAACAAGCGTTTTTACACGCGTCGTGATGGGCGGCCTACATCCGTTCAGGAAGCGGCCCGCCACAGCTGGTGATATTCTTGCGAGAGAAGAGTCGTGATGTCGGACTCAGCATGTGTGTCGCATGCGGTCTCGGAGTTACAACCGTCGTAGCCTCAAAGAAAGTAACGTGTGGTTGCATGCGTTGCAGTGAACGTAATTTTAACTGTTAAAAAACATGCGGTAACGGTGTATGACGTCTTCAGTTATTTCAACATTTAGCCAACTCATATATATATATATATATATTATTTATTTATTACTGCGTTCCCTTTGATAAAGGCTGTTCACGATAAATTGAGCACTTTTGAAATCAGCCTTAGAAAAAAGTCACTGCCACTAGCTGCATAGATATTTTAACTGAAGCCCTGAGTAGCATGCGGCCAGTAAAGTTGGTAACGATGAATGGTATGTAGTTCCGTATCTTTTAAACGTCGAATAAAAGTGTTAGGTAACCATTTCTGCTAACTTAAATAATTTCTTTCGCTTTCTGTTTTTTTATTTTAGTGAATCATAGAGTAAAAGTTAGCAGATTTGTAAAATACTTACTTATCTAATGATTCCACTTGACCAACGCATGAATAAAGTTATGAGGCACATTACAATGCTAATCTTACATAGGACGGAATAATACACAACGCACATGCAAGTAGATCTTAAGCAGGGCTTTCAAAAGTGCTCATTTTACCGTGAATAGCCTATAGCAGTTAGTTTGACTTTTATACGATGGTTTACAATGTATAATAACACTCGTGGACAAGCACAGACGCATATCGCAAGCGTACTTGTATAAAATCAAAATGTATAGCCACTGAACGAAACTCAACCACTTCTGTTCTAATTTGCTATGCGTGAAGGTCAACCGTATCGCTTTGTCCTGATTCGCACACACTCCAATCGAGATAAGCGGTTTAAAAAAAAGCTAGAAACATTGTTCATTCTTTATTTTAGGTCAGACGCATTAGCCAATGTTAGGGTTGCCGAGAGGAGTTTTGAAGCCTGGGGCAAGGTTAATTTTGAGATACCCTATTTGACGTGACATTACGTGCTTCAAACGTTACCTATACTTTATACACTTTGCTTGATAGTACATTTACTGTTTGCTACCAAACTAGTGTATATTTATTCAATTTAAAAAAAATGGTATCTTGTTCACATTACCCTATAGCAGCGATATATAAATATAAAGTAAATCTAACTGGGGCGGTAACTGAATTCTTGGCGACTGTTGATGTTCTATATTATGGCCAGCGTTCAGGAGAACAAAACTGGTGAGCTTGATGTTTTCAACTCGTGCATACTACAGTGTAACTAGCCCCTAACATCTGTCACTCCTAGTCCAGTGCCTTTCATAGCATTTTAATGGCGTCCAGATATAGGCCTGCCGCGGTTAGGTGAGCAGGTTGAAAATGCAGTGGGACTGGCCAGGAAGTCCTAGTCAGAGTATTTTGAGAGGACTGGCTGATGCTGTACCCAGCAGTACAGGAACCACATTTATACATTGAGTTCCACGTTTCAAACGAACTCCCGGACGCTGCGCTTACGCTGTGCAATCCTCTGAATAATTATGTCCTTAATATTCTACACACGTTTTATGAGTGATTTTGCATAATAATCCTATGACAGTGACACTAAGTTATCAAGAGAAAAATCTTTCTTAATTTAAAGGCTTGGGGGGGGGGGGCTTCTTGGGATTGTTGTCCTGGGACGAATAATGCCATCCTCCCCCCTCCCCCAACCCCTTTGTGGGTGGCCCTAATAAATTTATACCGTTTAATATAATGTGCGTTTTGTAAGCGACTGTAAAAATATATTATTTTGACATACTTCCGTAAAAGCAAGCAAATTCGAAAGTAACGCCATTTTAATAGCTGGGGGGTAGGATGCAAAATGATTTGCGTGCACTGTCAGAAATTTCCTAGTAAACTTCGCAAACTGTAATGGAAATTTTAAACCTATAGACTGTATGGTAATAATACCAGGCATCAAGCTGCAGGTATAGGAATGTTTAGCATCGCTACTATACAAAGTTGGCAACTTCCCTACGCATTTGACTGTTTCCGGAGAAAATGTAGGAACGCTACAATGAATGTGTGGGGGAGGGGGGGGGGGGAGAGAATTACAATTCCCGCTTTCTCACTAAGCGTATACACTGGTATGGTAAATTTTTCGAATAATTTTTTAGAGTGATGATACACAAAAACTACAGAGAATTTTCATGTGTGTACGTTATCATTCAGTCTGAATTGTTTTATACCGATCATGGACGTGTCGTGGCATATGGGACTTACGTTCGGGGGGTGGCAAGCTTAATACGTCAGTTCCTCTGGAGACGGGTTCTCTCGGTTTTATCCAATGCCAATAACAAGAAAATACTTGTACAGTTTCTTAATACAAGCCTCCACAATTTCGTATCAGTTAAATCGATTTTATGTTTGGCTTTGGCGCATAAAGGGTGTAACTGTTACTATTAATTTATTTAATTGCTTTGTATTGCGGTGGCTGAGCGGTTTGCCTGCTCGCCTCCCACCAAGGCGATCCGCGTTCAATCCCCGGCCGGGTCACTCCAGATTTTCGCATGTGGGAATCGCGCCGGACGATGGGGTTTTCTCGGGGATCTTCCGTTTCCCCTGCCCTTTCATTCCGGCGCTGCTTCATGCTCACCTCAATCACCCTCATCGGCTCTCAAGACCTCGTTGTTACAGTAAGAGCTGCTAAAGTATCTCAACTGAACTCCTTCAAGCATCAAGAATGGAACATCAGGCATCTGTAAAAATTAACCAATTTAAAACGTTGTTTCAAGGAAGTCTTAAGTGAGTAGTAAGGCTGGGGATAGTTTGTTGACATTTTTTTTTCAAATTGGAAAATTGGTAGTTCTGAGGATACTGTTTTTAAGAGGTTTTCTGTGTATACAGTAAATCAAGGATCATTTTTATAGTAAAGGGTGTTCACGGTAAAATGAGCACTGTTGAAAGTCCTGCGTAAGATCTGCTTGTATGCGGATTGTGTATTCTTCCTCTTTACGAGAAATTTACATAGCTATGGGGTCCGTCACTTTATGCATGAGTCGGTTAAGTGCAACTGTGAAATTACTACAAAAGAAAACGTGTTGCAAATCTGCTGATTTTTTTTACTTCGATGCATTAAAGCAAATAGAAAGTAAAATAGATTAATTAATTTATCGCAAATGGTTACCTGACCCTTTTTATTCGACGTTAAGATATGGAACTACTTTCCATTTGTCATTACCAACTTTACTGGGCGCATGCCGCTCAGTGCGCCTAATGTAATATATTAAGGTAATTATAGTGACATTTTTCTAAGGTTTATTTCAAAAGTGATCACTTTGTCGTGAACAGGCTTTAGTAACGAAATTACACCAGCGAGGAACATATTTCGTCGAGCAGGCAGGGCTCATGAGAGTATGGCCCTTCATATGTTCACCGACTCGGCGTGACCTCGGGTCACTGACCTGGCGGGGTCGCAGTGTCGCAGAGGGGAGGGAAATTCGCAGCAGTTGGCCAGGGTTGTCTACGAGCGACAAACACCTGCCCTAGGTAGGGAATGAGACAGCCCATTAGCAGCGGCGAAGTAAGGGGAGTTCAGTCCCTTCCTCTCCCGCCAAAAGAACGTTTTATTTGGCAATTCACAGCATTCTTTTGAAAATGGTTACTCGAAAAGAAGTGGCAATTTGTTGTCAGTTGTCTCTGCGCTTAACTTATGAGATAGTGGATGAACGATAGTCTTGTAAATTTAATTTGAAGCATACGGAAATAAATTTTTTTCAGGCATGTTTTATTAATTTCGGCCCGGCCGTCTTCTAGACGAGTAAAGAAGGCGCTTTGGAAGAGATTTCCGGCATTCTAAGGCACGTCGACCAATTTATTCACGAGTTGCTTTAAAGTTTGTAAGTATTACGATCACTCGCATATTTATACGGCGAGGGTCTTCGAAAGACCACCGCAATTTATTGAACTAATAGCGAGAAAGCCTCAAAGATACTCGCATACAATAGTCGAAGGTGTACTAATTCCTTCGCTGATAAATCTCCCATGCCAGTGGCATGCACACGCTAGTTTTAAACAAACTTGTCGCATTATTAATAAAAGAGAGGTCCTCTGCATAATTGATGTGTATCTGGATTGGGAGGAGTAAATATTTTATTGGCGTGGTGAGTAGCCACGCAGCTCGCAAGGTCCCATTAATTAAACGACAGTTTTCATCATTATTTCTTTTACTCCGTAATATAATACATGGAAATGAAAATAATTTTAAGAAAAATATTTGCAATAAAACTGTGTTGTTTTTTTTTTTTTAACTACGGCGCACTTAAAGTTTGCAAATTAAACTGAGGGTTAAGTAAACATAGCAATAAATTAACCATGAGCTAACGAGACAGTTTCCAGCAATGAGATGAGTGTGTCGTGGCTTGCTGTCCCATGACTGCACAACGAGATGGCCTACACGCCAGTTTATTGCATCGTGCATAGAGGCCTTGACGGTGTTTGATACGCGTGCCAGTGGCGTCCTTACGGCCATCGATGAGCTCGTTATGTTAACTCCGTGTCAAAATTTTGTATAAAATCTTGCCTTTGTTCGCGCTTAGGATAAGAGAGGCTCGTCTTCGAAATGTCGTTACGCAGTACTACCAGATATGCTGTATCTGGGATCATAACGTTTGAAACATTGGCCTCTGTGTGTCGGTAATAACCTCTTATCGCACCTAAATTGGCGCCAGTTTTCACTCATTGTTTGTTTTTTATTCCCAGAGTTTTTGAAATTGTTAATTTATTTATCATTCAGATAAACACAGGTGAACATATATAACTTCAACGCCTGTTGCAATCGTTGTAGAATACACGACATAAAATTCAGACAGAAGTTGGTAGGAATAAAAATGAATACAGGAAACAAAAGGAAATAATCGCCGCTTTAATTTGACTGGCCGACACTGCGTTACATTTTACGTAATACTGACAAAGTGGTAGTGCGCACACTCGAGGTGCACAGTAGTCACTCCGTGTCCCAACACTGGACGGCTTCTCTGCCAATACGAGCGCCGTAAACGACGTGGATAACATTTGAGGCAACAACACAGTTTATGAGCATATGCGTTTCGAAGTTTCAATTGTTAAGTTGGTGATCGAGCAATAATACATATTTGCCAAGTGTCACAGGCATGCAGGTACAAAATAAAATAGGCCCATTTACGTGGTTGTATGGGCACTCCAGTGAAGTTAATAGCATGTATCGCGAGAAATGTCAATGGGCTGAATACAATTTTGACACTACTGGATTGGTATGTCGCAGTGGTGGAAAAAAAAAAAAATTGTATTTAGAGGTTACGGTTGCGAAAACAGGCCAGGGAAAATGGTAAGATTCTGTCTGGAAAAATAAAAAAATCAGGGAATTCCAAAATATAATTTCAGTGGACACCATGATGTATGTATACACAAAAACATACATCACAAGAGAAATCTTGTTAAGTTCACTATTCAGCTCATTTCTAATTTTATTGTGTTGCTTTTATATATTTCATATAAGCTACTTTCTAATTTTATAGAAGACATTAAGTATTATTTAATTTTGTACTTCCTTTTATTTTAAAAAAAATACGTGTTATGTTTATGTTTTACTATGTGAAGTGGTTCTGTGTAAGAGAAGGCTATAATACCTTAACTGCGCCACGAAAATAAGGACTTGTGTATATATATATATATATATATATATATATATATATATATATATATATGGTAAACGTATTTTATTCGTATAATATGACCTGTCTTTTGAAAATTAAGATACAAACAAACACGCTTATCCCTGTCGAGTGTTAGCCATGTGATTTTGGGAGTTGTCTTGGTATGGGATACACCGACGTTGGGGGCAGGCACAAAAGACGACAAATTTTTAGTCAGTAAAATGTACCTTTGCTTGGCTCTTGATTTATTGTGAACACACCGCCGAGTGATCTATACCTGAACATGAGAACAACGCAAAGTTATATACAACGCGTTCCCCGTTATAGTCCAATCACGGTTACTCACAACTTTCCTGAATCCCTGCTAAAAGTTCTATTTCCAGGATATTCTTCCGCCTCATGCTAACAAAGCTTAACTAAGTCTAAAGTATTACACCGAAGAGACAGCGCGCCGCATTCTTCCGCACTCAGTGTAATAATGTTCTGAATATTATTATTTCTTACTATAGGCTGTTCACGGTAAAGTGAACACTTCTGAGAGACTAGTTACTTTTTCCTTTCAGCCATGTTTAATGCTTTAATCACTTTTTAAAATAATTATTGCCGTGTAAATAATACACAGTGTGGTTATTCCACAGCACTCTGAAGTTGAAGTCTAAAGCTAAAATAAAATAAAATTATTGACTATTATTCCAAATGAGACAGCTTTCAAAAGTGCTCACTTTACCGTGAACAGCCTATAGGCATTTCCAACATACCTATTTTCTCATGCATATGTATGTGTGTATATATATATATATATATATATATATATATATATATATATACACACGTAATTTAAATTTAACCAACAATATGGAAGTTTTGTGTCAACAAAAGTGTAAAAACGCTTGTGATACATGTGATATTTAGTAAACAACCAAACACGTCACACATGGGGTAATTTCTTCAAAGGTTTGAATGAAAAAGTGTGAAGAAACTGCGATCTATACATAGTATAAAATAGTCTCCCAGCCGCATGTGTCTGTGTATTAGGATAAAGCTATTAAATTAGTTGATATATTTTGTTGCGGTTTCCACCATTACTTGGAGAATTATCTCAGGAAGGTATTACGTATATAATACATTAACACTTAGTTTAACGATAGTCGAGAAATGTCGACGTTTTCTAGTCAAGTCGGAAAAATGCCGCTTTTCGGGAGCTTGCATGGCTTACGCTGACTAAACCATAACAGATAGACCAAATGCATCTACTACAGAATTGTAGATCTCACAGTAGCCATTTTTTAAACAACGCCATGTTTGTAAATCGCACCCGTACGGCCGGGGCGGGTTGCTTGTAGACTATAACAAAAATGTGAAAAGGCCTTTCAGCGCATATAATCCATTTGCGGTATCTTCAATTTTTTCTGAAGCCCTTCTTGAGTTTTACTTCCAAGATATACCTCCGCCTCGTACAAACTAAGCTTAACAAGTCTAGAAAAATACACCAGAGGACAACGCACCGAATTAGTGCGCACTCAGTGGTAATTATGTTTCGCATGATAACTATTTCTTACTAGGCGCTACCAACACACATGTTTTCTCACTTTTTTTTATACATAATTAATCAAAAATGACTCATTAAAATTTATAGATGAAATATTAGTCAAACTTTAATTTAACGAAAAATAAGATAATTTTATGTTAACAGAGGTATAAAACGCTTGTGGTACGTATCATATTTTTGAAAGTAACTACACATGTCGTACATGGAGTGATTTTTCAAAGGTTTGATTCAAAAAAGGGTGAAGAAACTGCGAACAGACTATACTCGCTCTTGTGCCATGTAAAACGCACTAGAGCTTTGCGTATGCGGCAGTGTTGAGTGATCGCCAGAGCAGGCGGCGACATCGTTTACACAGGTGAGCGACAGCGATCGCGCGTGGCGACACCAGAATGTTTACGTCTCTCAGGTCGTCGCGCCGTGTCGTGTCCTCTCTCCGTCGCCGTTTACTGAAATGCACCGGCGATCAATAGACTGTTGGCAACCCTTCTGTGGTATCTGGCTGGAGCTTGGTGGCAATGCAGGCCTGCCAACCTTCTCAGTGTGCTACAAGACTGCCGTGCCGTGCCCGTTATTTTTTTTTATTTTTTTTTTTTTTTACGGAATCTTAGCGATAATTCCTACGAAAAATGAAGGTTTATCCTAACAAATCTATGCTTATTTCATCGTTATCTAGGACTGCATTTAACTTAAAAATGTTTATAGTTATTGCATATGATTAAATTAAACATTGCGTTCTCTTTTTTTTAAATTGGAACTCGTCGCGTGTGTTCAGTAGGAGTTAGTATTTTAGGAGTTCGTTTAAAATAAAATATAAAAAAATTTAATACGTCAAATACAGCATAATATCCTGTACACATTTTTCTACTATAACCTCAGAATTTTCGCAGTGTTTCATTACTCGCAGTTATAAAATATGCAACGTGTGGGCTGTCATCTGCCTCTAATTAAAGTCACTGAATGAGCTCTTTAATTTCCAGAGTTCTTTATCATAAATACTTTAAAATAGTGTATGAGGAAGCAGGCGTCGTGTAATTATAAAAATGCATCAACATTAACTTGGAAACGGAATAGAAAAGAACTTCGGGTAATTTACCACCCTCCCATCCTCTTGTGCTTTACGTAGAGCTATAGGCTGTTCACGGTAAAGTGAGCACTTTTGAAAGCCCTCTCATTAGGAATAATAGTCAATAAATATACTTTATATTAACCGTAGACATTAACATTCGAGTGCGGTGGAAAATACACACTTTATTGTTACTTACATAGCTATATTCATTTTAAAAAGATGGTTAAAGGATACGAAATGACTGAAAGGAAAAAGTAAGTAGAACGTCAAAAGTGCTCACTTTACCGTGAACAGCCTATAGTGATTTTTAGAGAAAAAATTTAATTACACGGTAGACTTCAATACTATAAATAGAGCTAGTGAATTTTCGCGAAAAAAAAAATGAGCATACGGTAGAATTCAATACTATAAGCACCCAACAGCAGTTTGTATATTGATATTGGTTACTGTCTGTCTGAGAAGGCGTTTTCATATTTGACCTGGCCACTTAGAATTCGGCAACATCGGCACGGCCCCTACGTGATACGTGTACAGACAGTTCACACGCTTCAAAAAGTACTTCAGCCAATCAAGACAGATAAACGACCCTGCAGTGTTTTGAAATATAACTTGTGAAATCTTTTCGCGAAATTTCACTACCCCTAACTATAAATATCGAACAGCGGTTTATCTTCTGCCAATGGTTTCTTTCTACTTGAGAAGGCGTTTTATTCATGTTTGACCGGGCCACTCAGATATCGGCAACATTGACACGGCCCGTATGTGATTCGTGTGCAGAGAGTTAATACGTGTCAGAAAATAATCCGGCCAATGAAGATAGGTAAATTGCCCCACAATATTTTGAAATATAACTTGTCTTGAAATATTTTCGTGAAATTTTTCCACCCCTAGCTATACCCTGTTCTCTGTAAACTGGGTACATTTGAAAGCCCTGTTTAAGATTATCTTGTGTGCACATCATGTATTTTCCCGCCAGATTTAAAATTAACATTGCCATGAGCCTGATCTCTTTATCCATGCGTCGGTCAAGTTCAACTGTGAAATTATTAGAAAAATAAAAATTTCAGCTCTGCTCATTCTTGTACTATGCGTTGAAAAAGAAAGAAAATCTAAAGAAATTGTTGCTCTACATCAATACACAGACTTTTGCTTCATAAGTATTAACGCAGAATATTTCGAAATCATCATTTAACACTGTGGTAATAAAACGTTGTTACTATAAGCAAACCAATGTATCGCCCCTTACGATTATAATTAAACTATATGTAAAAAGTGGCTACACCCTATTATCACAAATATCGCCTCTACATGTAAACTCGCTGTTTTTTTCTGCCCAAAACTCTGAAATTCTTGTCAATGGAAACCGATCAGCGTCTTTAATATCGTAAATTAAATAAAACATGAATACAGGCGAGGCTGATGAAATGGGCAGTGATTTTACTATATAGATGATATTTACGAATAATAGCGTGTACCCAT
Source organism: Dryococelus australis (assembly GCA_029891345.1). NCBI lineage: Eukaryota > Metazoa > Arthropoda > Insecta > Phasmatodea > Phasmatidae > Dryococelus > Dryococelus australis. The sequence goes on from CM056997.1 coordinate 42,264,694, forward strand.
TTTATATAAAATATAATTATATTCGTGAATTTTTATAACTAATACTATTTGTAATATCGAAGTGTTACATGACAAAGTTTTAATGAAATTTAATATTTTATTACTTATAAACAAAATATTCAGAGGATTACTTGTGATAGCTTTCAGTATTAACCATAGATCATACGATGCATCTGGAAGCATTTTCAATCCTGTGGTGTTCATGTTGCCCATCTGTCTAAGTTAGGCGCCCTCGTGCCGAGTTATTTTTACATCCAGCTGAAAAGGTTACTTCACACGCATGGTTCTCGCATTCCGAGTCAGTGATTGTGTTCATGCATCTTTGTTTTGAGATTTTGTAATTTACTAGCTGATCCCGGCGAACGTTGTTTCGCCTCTTTCACGTTCTATTTTGCCTTCTCAATGCGTCTTCTCTGTTACGTCTGATACGTCGACCGATGTTTGACCGTGGTGTCGCTGGCATTTTTATCTCTTAGATCAACAAATGCGAGTCTTCCATACTTAACAAACTGCATGAGCTGCCCCTGGAAATCAGCTGTCCAAAGCTCCCGATCAGAGCGGTGAATTTTGGGAAGGCACGCAAGTCCCAACACACGTAACGGATGACGTACGCTCGTCAAACGACTCAGCCGGTCGCCACTTGGTGGATTCCTCTGGTGAAGGTTGTACCTACTACTCTGTGTAAATTCATTGCAGTCACGTACATGCACCAAACAGACTCGCCAGTGTCACCACCATGTGAGCGCGCAGCTCGGTCGAACCTCGGGCGTGTCGCCGAGACAGAGGACTCGCGACTGCAGGAGTTTCTTATGACTTGAAACTTTTATGCTAGGAATTCTGCGCATGATGTCTTTCGGCGAGACAGTGATTTGAAACCTCAACCCGCAGTCTTCTTTTGCCTTTTGGCCTACTGATCGTGCAGGTATCAACTAATACCCACATATCCCCACCTAATTGTTCTGGTATATAACGGTTATTTTTATAGTACTAAAGGCGGTATTATTTCCCCGAACGGTTTTTGCAAAGATCCGCAAGAAGGATTTTACTTTTTTGACATGAATACGTCTTTAAATTTGTAACCATAGGGAGAAACAATCCAGAAAATCCGATGATAACATAATCGGGGGATACAGTTTGACATTGCAGCTCCTAATCTATCGTTTACATTCCAAATTCAATTACATCACTCGATTGCAAAAGGATCAAAGATTATGTTACTTTGGGTGACGACTGCGAAGCATCGCGCACGGCGATTTTGTGAGGGGGGGGGGGGAGGATGTACCGCAATTTTGAGTTCGTTTCGCCGCGTCCCATCACGCCGCGTCTCATAACTTCCGCGTAGTAAAACTTAGGAGAAGTTAGCGCACTCGTTTAAGTTTCAATCGACAGCTCTCGTCAAGATCAATCGGTTGCGTGTATAAAATATTTGTGTGGCGTGGATATGGTGAAATTGTATGAGTTGAATGTAAAAAAAAATTAATGTAACTTAACACAAAGTCGGCCTGTACTCGTCAAAAAGCCAAGTTGAAATACAGAAGTCGTATACGGTTGGAAAGAGCATCTCGAAATAAATCCAGTGATACCCATAAAACCACATATGATCGAGTGCAGCGGTGCCGGGAACGTAAAATAAACTTCAAGGTGTCCGAGCGCGTCAGCGTAGACGTATTCACACAAAACAAACGGCCGTGTCCACAACAAAGCCACGCCCCGTTTTTACCCACAAGCCTCTTAAACAAATCTATTATACTTTTACGCAGCCTCCACACATCGAAAAAGATTTAAGTCGATTGCCGCCTATTTTTGCAAAATTCTCAGAAAATATAGTATTTAGAGATGATGGTTTATCGCGGGAAAATTTGTCAGTTTGCTAAGATTGAACGTACTGTACACATGTTAAACAGTTTCCTTTCCTTATTGGCCGTCAAGCATGTATGAAGCTACTACCCCATTTCACTGGGCCAATGAGGATTCGGATACTATGAGGCAGAACGTTCATGATTGATCTGCAAACAACTTAGCCGAGTCAAAACTTTCTTTATCCAATCATTAGAGAATAAACAAGTTAGTGTTATAGAATATATGCTGGCTCAAAGGACGATCGCGAGTTTCCATCATCTCTAAGCATTGTATATTTCAAAGAATTGTATTTATATTTAAAAATGTGGAGTAGACCTAAAATTAGTCGGGATGAGCGAAGCTGGGCTTTCCGGAACTCTTGTCCGTCAGTGGAATCTCTCCCAGGAAGTGGCCCGCTGGACGTAAGCCAAGTACTCTCAGTCGTGGGTCTGCACAGTGTAGAAGCTGGATGTGTTGCAGTTGCAGTTCGGGCGTGTGTTACGCCGCTCGAGGTCTTCGCTTTCCCCTCAGGCCGCGATTGTATCAGTCGTGGCCAAGAATCGTCAAACAACCACTACTATTCCTTCAGATGTATAACTCTAATCAACCACCGAGTTGCTTCACAAATAAATTTGTATAAAGGCTTTTCACAACAAAATTAGCACTTTCGAATTCAACCTTAGTAAAAAGTCACTGCTCCTACCTGCACATGTTTTAACTGGCGCACTAAGTGGCATGCGCGTAGTTAAGTAGGTAACAATGGAGGGAAAGCAGTTCCATATCTTAACATCACATAAAAAGTGTTACGTAACCATTTGTAATAACTTAAATTATTTATTTTTCTTCCTGCTTTTTTTAATGCATCGAAGTGTAAATATCAACATATTTTTACACTATTTACTTTTCTAATAATTTCACAGCTTGACTTAACCAGCGCATGAATTATGTGATGAGACTCATGGCAATTTCAATTGTACGTAAGGCGGAAGAATACACAACGTGCATACAAGCAGATCTTAAGCAGGGCGTACAAAAGTGCTCACTTTATTGTGAACAGTCTTTAGTGAACACTGTTATTTACTTCGCTGAATAACGTCAGATGCATTGTCAGTGAGGCTACGCTCAGAATTGCCGTTACTTTGTATCGTGTGGTCCGTATATGTAAGTCTCCGGGACCTTTGCCCTTTTCCATACAAATCTGTAATTCCAATGCCACGTACATAAAACGCGCATTTATGCTCGCATTTCACCAGAAGTTTTTTCGTGGTCCGAACCACGACTATCCCAGCATATTTTATAATTGTTCCAGAAAATATGCCATCGGGAAGATATCGAGTTAGTACACTACCGTAGTCATGCAATTAGTTCCGAACTCTTGGTATTCCATGTGTAACTTGATCAGAGTACATTATGAATAAATAATAAACTTCTAAAACTCATGCCTGGTCCCTTCCTGCAGTGAGCAATAATTATGCCTCGTAGCTACGAAGCAAAATCATACAGTTAATCCACGATTGATAGAAACATTCGAAATCAACTTCCACTTTTAATGCATACATTTGAATAGGAACACTCTCAGGCATAGACGGAGAAATATTAAATAGTTTTGTATATTAAAATTGTTCATGTGTAAGTTTGTGAATAATGGGATTATTTCCGTGTCTTTTCTACTCATAATAGATTTTTCATTGGCTTATACCAGTGGAAGTAACTTATTTTTGTTTATAATACAGACGTAGGTCACTGACAGTTAATTATTTATGTTTTGCAACAGTTTCCCTGTGCCACTTTATTGATGCATATATACTACCCTTGAATATATTTTTTATGAATTTGTTTTTGTTCTCGTTTTATCATATTCTGGGTTTACTGACACGTGCATAATATTTTTTTTCAATTGTGTAGGTCCGTATAAAGTAATTTTATCATTTCCCCTACCGCAAGAATCATCAAAGTTCACAAGTCATTAGTTCAATGGTTATGTTAATTTTTACAAGATGTGTTACGTTACACAGTAGGCTGGACTAAACTAAGCAGGGCTTTCGAAAGCTTTAATTTTACCCTCAACCAATTACGGAAACCGTACTTTTTATCACATCTGACAATAAGACTGTGGCCTGTTCATGCTGTCTTCACACTTTATGTGGTAACACCAGTAAAGTTTTTGAGAAATTATTTGATATATGGAATATTTGGTTGTTTTACATGTAAGTCATATCACAAGTGTTTTGTACTGTCGTTATCGTTAATCAACTTCCTTATTTCGTTAAACGAAACTTTCTCTTATATTTTGTCTGTAAGTTATAGTAATTAATCATGAGCCAATCTGTTTTGAATCAATGCGAAAATAAGACTTATACTTAGTATGTTGTTAATGGCTAGGGCCACCTGTTTTTTTTGCGAAAAGATTTACGCCTAGTTCTTGTATATAATAAATACCTTAAAAATGAGTTTTTTACGATATTTGTGAAGTAGAGATTTCTTATCATATTTAGGTTTTAGGAATGCATTATTCATAGCACATTTATTGTTATGTATGAAAGTATTTGTGTTTGATGTCTGCCCAGTGCACACACACGGTGCTCGGGATTTTTTCTTGTTTTCTTTTGAAACTCGTTCCGTTTTGTTTACATGTCGCGGAAGTATACGTAGTGAACGGTCCAAACGTAGAACATTCAGAAAGGCGGAAGTAATCGCGAATATATTATAGCTGCATTAAGAACAGAGGAGTGCGCGTAGATAAAGAGAAGGATGAGGTGAGAGTATTCTACCGTACATCGGATCGAGAAGTCGCTCTATTAATGTGATTTTTTTTTTAATTTGGTTATTTGAGAGAGCTTTCGAAAAGTGCCCCCTTAATGCAGTTTTTAGTTGTAAAGTAATTGTAGTTTTCAAAATATAACACTCAAATTCCGACACAAGAGTGTTGTAGGCAGGTTCAAAGTGTTGAATTACAAGCGCGGCATACTGCATTTGTATTACAAGCTACGAAATGAACAAAAACCACTTTTCCTCTACAGTTTATGGTTTAAACTATTTATTAAATTAATGTTAACAGTTTCGCTTGAATGGATAAAAATACATTTACGAAAAGTCCGACCCGTATTTTCAACAAAATTCAAAGTGCCAATACTCGCTCACATGTTTATAAATCGCACTCATGCTGAATCAGTATGTTCTGCACGCCACACAGATTGCATTAAATGTCATTTTAACTGGAAAAAAAAATCTATGAGCAAAGCCTAGTATGGTGCAGAATACGGGAAATTAATACTTTTGGGTGTCACATTAAGAAACTATAGTGATTTGACAACTAATAACTGCATAAAGGGGGCACTTTTCAAAAGCTCTTTCAGATAACCAAATTAAAAAAATGTGAAATATCCCCTTAAGGAGCGTTCCGTTTGTTTGCAATTTGAAGATCAGTTCCGAGGGTTTTCGGTCGTGCGGAAGCGTGACTGATTCACATCAGGAATATTATGGGATCCATTCCGAGTGGGGGTGGATTTCTCAATGTGACTTTCATTCGCTATTTTTGACAAACGCCAGTGCCATTCGTCTTCCCTATTTCTCCTTCAGTCAGATAGAATTGCGGGTTCAGCATTATTGAATGTCGACTCTAAAGACATGTGCATGCATTAGTTTAAATTTCGTTGTGATTGTGTTCTCGTTTTACCCGAACCAAATATTGCTGACTCAAGAGTTCTTTCAAGCAATTTGTTATATCTTTCGACATTTCTGCTGGAAGTTGGAAGAAGACAGACGAGGACGAGGATATTCGTCTTAGCCGGACACGTGGCAAAGGGAACTGTGTCGGAGGAAACTCGCTGAGCAAGCGTTTCGAGCGCCCATCACATCTTCCAAAGAGAACAGAGTGAAAGTGTTTTAAGTCATCAAACAGTTATAGAATTTTCGTGGTTTTTACGAGCATATTTTTGGCGTGCCTTGCATCTTTGCAAGAGCGATTTGATGAAGCATTGCTTTACACTTAACAAAGTCTTCTTGCAAGAAAATTAAATAGATTTAATGCATCTTTTTTTTCATACATTTGATATAAAGAAATTTAGTGTAAAATGTAGATAGGGGAATTAGTTAATGCAGCCCGTAATTTACAACATATATCCGGTTTATTTTATCCTCTTACAATTTAACTCTTTCTTCCTCCAACTAATAAAGGAGACTGTCTCTGTCCTCACAAAAATACCTGAAAGTATTTCTTGCAGTTTACCGTAAATACCTCGTTCTTTCGAGTCTTGTCCATAGTGTCTTTAAACTCTAGCGACTATATTTCTTAAAGTCCTATTGGGATATATATATATATAGGTTTAAAAATTTAAATGGACATAAGGGGTATTAAGTATATATATAATATATATATATATATATATATATATATATATATATATATATATACTTAATACCCCTTATGTCCATTTAAATTTTTAAACCTTCTGCCGACATATCTTGTATCAACAAAGCGTCTCAGCTTTGTAAATTACTCTTACATGTGCCTTTAGTTATTCATCAGTAAATTATTAATAATTATTTTTTTCCTTCGTTGTTTTACTCTCTTACACCTTTCTTCAACAATTCTGTGTCATTCCTAAACTATTTCAGTTACAGTCTCTATGCATATTTGCACGTGTCCTGCCCTTCCTGGCTACATCCTTTACCTCACATATTATACAGCTTCACTCTTTTCGCATCTCATCTTCTCTTGTCCCACCTCCTTTAAATGTCGCTTTGTCATTACTAAATATTTTAAATTGCGGTCGGCATGCTTTGCAGCTACCTCACACTATTTAAAACATTTAATTTATTTGACGACTCTGCACCTATTCCAATCCCTTTCAACATATTTTTTTCATTCCCGAATCATTCAGTGTATGGCCTTTTTCCTAATATTTCCATAATTTACAAAACATTTAAGCTCCTGGCTTAAAACTTGTCATGTACCACATCTTCCTTCATGGCTTCCTTTTTTATGGCTTTATGTCCCACCCCTTCTCCGCCTATTACGTGCCCTGCTTTCATTCCCGAATGATTCATCACTTTTGTTCCTATAACTCATGCATATAACGCACACACAGTTCACCAAAATTATTACTTACCTACCGATTCTTCTCGAGATTATTTTGTTACTCAACATGTCCGTCTACCATACAAGGATTTCCTCATTTCGCTTCACCCTCATCGGCTCTCAAGACCTCCATGTTGGGAGCCACCCAAATCTCTTCACTCACTCACAAACTGGAAGATACGTTAAGCCTCAGTTTACCTTGGAATGTTAAATTATGGTGGGTGATTAAATTTGTTACTTTATAAACATCGATGATCGTAGGTGGGCATGTGTCAGTGTAAATATTAGGCCACGCAGTCCTGCCGCAAATAAAAACCTACTGGCACTGCAGTGAAAGCGCGGAATTCCATGTAAAGGCTATTCACGATAAAGTGAGCACTTTTGAAATTAACCTTAGAAAAAGGTCACTGCCCCTGAACGCAAATATTTTAATGGGCAAAGTGAGTGAAATTTGCCCAGTAAAGTTGGTAAATGTATGGAAAATAGTTCCATATCTTAACATCGAATTAAGTGTTAGGTAACCATTTTTCTAACGACTTCGATTATTTCTTTCGCTTTCTGGTTTTCTAATGCATCGAAATGTGAAAATGAGCATATTTGTATAATATTTACTTTCCAAAAAATTTCAGAGTTTTATTTGACCGATGCATGTATAAAGTGATGAGGCCCATGGCAATGTTAATTTTACATAAGACTGAAGAATACATAACGTGCATAGAAGTAGAACTTAAGCAGGGCTTTCAGAAGTGCTCATTTTACGGTGAACAGACAGCCTATACGCGGCGTCCATTGTGTCCTATTGGACTGGCCAGCACGTCCCAACCCGGAAGCTTGCGCGTCTTGGCAGCTGCACTCGGCTTGCCACTTGGCGGAAGTCTGCAGGCACTGTACCGCAGGCGCCAGCAACGAGGTGCGTGCGTCTAAGTCCTCTGTCACCCAGAGACTAAAGATGAGATAGACAGCTTATTCGTCTTCTACGCCTCTACCCAAGCACTGACCTGCCCCGACCATACACAACTGTCAAATTCACAAAGTCAACAGTGTGAACGTGTTTACGTTTTTTTTTTTCTTCAAAAGGCAAGCACGTTTGTATGGATAAAATACTTTCACTAATTTTAATTTGATCTAACTGCGTTCCAAATTGGTTAGAGGAGCATACAAACATCTCGAAGCACTTGTTTACTAGCAGTGTAGGCCTACTAACCTCAAATCCAATCCACGTCGTTTATGCTAGTCGTATTGGTAAAGGCTGTTCACGATAGAGTGAGCACTTTTGGAATCAACCTTATAAAAAAGCCACTGCTCCTACCTGCATTTCTTTTAATGGGCGCACTGACTGATATGCGCCCAGTAAGTTGGTAACGATCAATGGAAAGTAGTTCCATATCTTAACGTCGATTAAAAAGTGTTTGGTAACCATTTGTGACGACTTAGATTATTTATTTCACTTTGTTTTTTTTTATGTAATAGAATGTAAAAATGCGCAGATTGTAAAATATCTCTTTTATAATAATCTTAAAGTCCCATTTTAACAACGCATGAATAAAGTGAGGAGGCCCATGGTAATATTAATTTCACATGCGGTGGAAGAACACAAAATAGCTAGAAAAGTAGATCTTAAGCAGATATTTCTTAAGTACTCGACCATTAACAGGTCATAAGATTCTTAGGTGTAAGGTCATAAGTAAGCCGTTTCCCATTGAACCTCCCGGAATAAAAGCGTAGTTTCTCATCTACGAATTTACAAACTCTATGGTCCAGAGTACCTGTGTTTGAAGAACAGCTGAATCGTTCGAATATGAAAAATTTCCGAGTGGTCAGTTTCGTAAACGAACATATGCCTAGTGAAAATGGTACTCTCCACTGTCCATCGTTAGTAGACAAATTCTCTATAAAAACATATTTAGGCTCTCAGTCGCATTTCTCGGGCGACTTAATTTTCGCCAAGACTAACCAGTTAGAGAATTGGGTGCTGCGTTGTTTCGCCTAGAAAAGTGCAAATTGCCAGGTGGTCATATATATAAGGCCTATTATATGAATTCCAAATGCCGGGATACGTAATCTTCATTTATTATTCTACCTCATTGGAACGCAAATTAAAAATCGAAATTAATCTGTGGTGCTGCACATTTTTGCGAGTATTTGTAATGATATACAGAAACAACACTGTAGTGAGTGCGAACTAAGTTTGCAGTGCTTATATCCCTCTTGGCCTATTTAATCAAATGTAAGGTTGCAGAGTAGAAATATAGATTTTCCTCATTTGGTACGGCAATTTTGCTAGTCCATCAATGGATTTCCAAATTCGTTCCCTATTGACCACACGAGCAAGGTTCAGGTGCTCATTGTTGTATGTAAAGGCACAATTAATGTTCAAGCATACCAAAACTGGTTTTATTCATATTAATTATATACCATAACGCGTAGATACAGTATAAGTAAAAGTAAAATTTAAGCAAAAAAAAATCGGGTTTGCCTGTGTTGGGGACACGGCCGTTCGTGTTACTCGAATACGTCTACGTTGACGCGCTCGGACGCCTTGATGTTCCCGGCACCGCTTCACTGGATCATATGGGGTTTTATGGGTATAACTGGATTGGTTTTGAGATACTCTTTCCAACCGTATACGATTTCTGTATTTCGACTTGGCTTTTTTACGAGTATAGGCCGAAATTGTGTTAAGTTTTTTTTTTTTTTTTTTTTTTTTTTTACACTAAACGCATACAATTTCACCATAACAGAGCCACAAATGTTTTTGTACGCGCGATCGATTGATCTTGGCAAGAACTGTCGATTGGAACTTAAACGAGAGTCGTAGCTTCGCCTAGTCAAAAGTTATTCTACGCGGAAGTTATGAGACGCGGCGAAACGTACTCAAAATTGCTGCCCCCCCGCCCCCCCCCCCCCCCCCCGCCAACTCCCCCCGCGCGCGATGCTTCGCAGTCATCACTCAATGTGTAACATATTCTTTGATCCTTTGGAAATCAAGTTGTGTAATTGAATTTTGAGTGTAGACGATAGATTCGTAGCTGCAATGCCAAACTATACCCCCCGATTTTAATATCGTCGGATTTTCTGGATTGCCTCTCACTATGGTTGCAAATTTAAAGTCGTATTCACGCCATTAAGATGCCTTTAATATTAGCACAAGTTTAAAACACTCGTGATAGATGCCATACTTAAGAAAGAGGCAAACACGTCATACATGGGGTGTTTTTTCAAAGGTTGAACTCAAAAAGTTTGAAGAAACCGCGAATATACTACAGTTGCAATAACTTATTAGGTCGGTTAATCGTTCACTCATGCGAACACCCTGGAAGGAGTCTCGATGCCACAGCGAGCAAGACAGTTAAATAAAGCGCCCTTTGGCAGAAATTCGTTATTTTCGTGTCATAATTTCAGTTTCCCAGGAATTATTGGAAATGTTCGATTATATGTCAAATTTACAATATACTAGTTATTTAATGCGTCTGTATCTCATTTTCACTGTGTATTATTTTCTGCTTGCCTAAAGGCGAGCACTTATTGACACGACAAAAATATGTTCTCAAATTTTTTTAAAAAAAGTAGACAACGCACAATTAAAATTAAATGCTGTGAGAACTTTCGAAATCAACCTTACAAAAAAGTAACTGCCCTTGCCAGCATATATTTTAGCGGGCGGACTGACTGACATGCGCTCATTAAATTTCGATAATGACAGATAGAAAATAGTTCCATAACTTAACGTCGAATAAAAATTGATAACAATTTGTGATAAGTTAAATTGTCCGTTTTACTTTTTTTTATTGTTTTATTCAATGCATCGAAGTGTAAAAATGACAAGAATTGTATGATATTTCCTTTTCTTATAATACCACAGTTTCACCTAACCGACGAATGAATAAAGGGATGAGACCCATGACAATGCTAATTTTACATAAGGCGGAGGAATACATAACGTGCGTACAAGTACATCTTAAGCAGGGCTTTCAAAAGTGCTCATTCTATCGTGAACAGCCTATACGCACAAAAGTATTAAAATTTTTCTATAATCGTACACTGTCAGTGATTGCTATAAATCGGAAATGATGGGACGGAAACGGAGAAGATCTGCGAGAGGTTATATGCGGAGCCTGGACTGTGCCACGGCGCCTTGTCCGAGCGCGAGACGCAATAACTTGATGGCGAACGACGGGATAACAGGTTCCCGCGGCTTCCACGGTTTTTGCGGCGTCCCCGCGCCATCGCGGTCTTAATCCATTAAGCCGCCCGGCGCGCAGGGGTGGACAAATAACACAGCCGGGGGGGACAAATTAATGTTCATTATGTGTGACGAGGCGGGCGCCCGCGCGCTTATTTGATTACCACCGCCCGAGCCGCGGTAAGTAAGGGCTCAGGGCTGTGGTCCCCTTCGCCTCCCCCCCCCAGGACCACCCCCCTCCTCCTGTCCCACGTCCTTCAGCTCCTTCAGCTTCCGCCCTTCTGAATTTATTTAATTAGTTCGGTAACAACCGCTTCCTCGCTTGTATGCCCCCCCCCCCCCCACCGACACGGCGGGCCCGCGGCCAACCGGAAAGAAAACTCCCACGCCAATTAATTCCACGACTGTTACTTCCCCTTGCTGTCAACACATCCTCCCCCCCCCCCTCCCCACCGCCAACAAATGCTCATCCTCGCACCTTCGTTCCAGGCGAGGCGAGACGAACACCCCTTTGTAGCAGGGACGCATTTCTCGTCTCGCTTCCCCAGCAGTCTTAGTTATAGGCACCCGTGGGCTATCGTCAAACTCCTGTCACGCCGTAAAACTTCCCCCTTCAAAAATATTTGTCAATCAAATTTCAACACGAAACACAAACATCAAACTTTTCCATCCGAGAAAAATTTAATAATAATCTTGAACATGTTCGACAATGTGTCAAGCAGACTATTTATTTCTGAGAGCATCTTAGTCGGAGTATTCACAAAATAATTATTTTCAAAATGAGATACGTACAGCTGGTTTATTTCTATATGGTCCACTACAGGAAAAAATGTAACTAATGTTGTGATTTATTTTCACGCCATCACTATATTTAAATTTTAATATTATTGTGCAAAAATCGCTTCAAAGTGCATTCATATTCAGAAAGCTTCTATACAAGTTAGTTGAATGCATATCCTTATTTCCCAGCAATTTTCGCCCTATTTAAAGTTTCGTGATCGGAAACTACTTTTTTTTAATGCACAGTTATAATTGGTTGTCCTGTCAAAAATGTAAAATAATTTTCAATTGGTCCAATTTTGAATACGTCTGTAGAAAACTTGAGTCATCCGAATCTTCTAGACAGACATCGCGGCGATGATAACGCTTCACACGTCGGAACCATCTGGTTTTTTTCTCACCAACTTTACTTCGAGCATTTGATAGCATGCCCAAATTGTTGTGGGCGAGCAATGGAGAGGCCAGCGCGCCAGCCAGACCCAGCGTTTGGGGGCAGCAGAGCGTCGAGGCAAGTATGTTTAGTAAACAGTGTGGCGCGAAGAAAGGAACCAGGGACACCCCAAGGTACATAAGGGGTACGCGCGCACCTCCCCCCCCCCCCACTTCCGCTGCCACTACTGCAAGACTGTCCATAGACTGCGTCCAGGCCGCTGCTACTCCACGTCCAGGGTCGGCGGAAGCTCGCATCGTTCGAGGGCCAAGCAGAACGTCTGCGTCTAAGAAACTCAGTGGTAAGCATAAGACAAAGTAGGCGCAGAGGGGACCGCCCCGTTAGGCGAGAGATTAAGGTGTTATAACGAGAGCTGATTAACGTAGTTCGCTAACGATAATAGTAATGAGTAAATGAGGAGCCTAGTATTCTGATATTAAAGAAGAAGTTACTGCGAGAATATATTATCACGCTTCTTTAACAGTTTTGTACATCTTACTTAATGAGGAATAATTGTAAAGTAATTGAGGAATAAAAGAATGTCTTGTTGTGCTTTATAATTTAGCTCTTTCCCTTTATCATTAGCTACGCTACCCCCCCCCCCTTTTATTGACTGTCTGGTATCAGCCCTCGTTAGGACGAGCAAGAACAAAATGCTTTAAGTATGTTGGTTAAAGCTGAATGTCCCGTCGACGGCGAGGTCATTAGAGACGAGGCAAGTTGCGCGATTGACATGGCTCATATTGTGATTAAAATTGAAATATTCCGTTAATCAGAATAATAATCCGGCTCTATTCCAGATATTCTACAATCATTCCACCCACACCTTGTTCTACCCTTAGCTACGACCCCTACCATGATTCACTACCATAAAGCCCCTAGCCCTTCTTGTATAAGATCGACCACAAATCAGCTTTATAACACTACGTGTTATTGGGCACCACAATCCGTTTTTACGAGCAAGAAAATTTTGTCTTGGAAAATATGAACCGAACAGTTTTTGTAGACACTAACAAATATTTTATTTCAGTGTAAAATAAATAGGGTCATAGATAATTGTATTTTACCCATTCTGGCAAAACATCGTATTTGCAGAACATTAATTTATCGAAATATCGCGCAAACAACGATGTCACAGAAGATGTGTCAGTGTGTGCTCCTGTGACCGCGGCGTGAGGGAGGTGTGATGGCGGCGGTCGAAACTGGGTTCGGCCGACCAAAGGACCTCGTCGAAGGCGCGACCGAGTTCCCCTTGTTGTGGGGCGCGGTCGGAGCCGAAGCCACCTGCCTCGCGTGTCCTGGAAACACAATTTCCTGCGGGCGGGCGGGCGACCCGGGACCCGCCCCCGCGCAAGGGCGAGATACCACCCGCAGCACGCGGTGAGACCGCGGAGAATGTCCAGTCCCGCTGTCGCCGTGGAAGTTTCCCTCCTGTCCGAAGCACAAGTGAATTGCTTCCACCACTCGTAGTCTTCGGACAACGCGAGTAAAGCTGGACTCGCAACCATCCGTCAGCCGCCCGTCCGTCCGTCGGTCACGTGATCTATCCGTCAATCCGTCAAATATACCTCAAACTTTAACTTTCGACGGACGGATGGGCCACCGCCTTTTAATGTCGTCCCCTGAACATGGCTGTCGGAAAACAGTCATTTGTTTGTTGTCTAAATATTTTTCTTTTTTAAATACACAAGGCAGTGAAGTTGTTTACTTTTTTACATTTCACCTTCGAATTGAAATGAAGATGACGTGAAGATTTTCGGAGGAAATGCTGATAAATTACGTTAAGAAGGGGAATATTTGTATTACAATCATTAAAAACATTTGTCTGTGCGCGAGAAAGTTAGTGTTGTCGGTTGGTTACACTGAAAATTTTCTGGCCCGACAGATCAACGAACGACGGACTGTTGTGAGTCGCTTTCAATTGACAGACGAAAAAATCGATTGATGGAAGCGACGGATGATTCTGAGCCAAGCTTTACTCGGGCAAGAAAAATTAATTGTTCGTCAGAGAGACCAGAAGATACGATCCCACCGTCTTACAACTTTAATTTATTTATATGAAGTTTTGAGTGGCCCAGGAACGGCTGCATAGCCTTGGCAGGGGAACACTACATTCAGGAATGGGGAAAGAATCGGCCAGGGTCTGCAATCAGGAACGATCCGAGCTGGAGTGTTTTCGGAAAACCCCGGAAAACCCGAAATCAGGATAGCTGGACCGGGAATCGAACCCGGGTCCTCCTAATGTAAATCCAGTGGTTTACCACTGGGCCTTTATATTAGATAATTTTTTTTGCAACCTAACGATACAGTTTTTTTTTTTTTTTTTTTTTCTTCTCAATAAACTCTCTGGAAATATTTGAGAACTACGCACATTCTCGCCAAATACAACGGGACAATTACTTTTCATTTCCATTCGTATAATCATTTAGGATGATTATCGCATAAAAATGCTAATTCACCTAGTATCATAAGTTAAAATTGTAAAAATACTAACCTAACCTATACCAGTAAAAGCTAGTATCATCTGGAAAAAAAAATACACGTTCTCTTACTGTCCTACCGAGCGAAGTGGCGGAATGGTTTAATTTTGGATTCGCCTTCGGTAGGTCCTGCGTTCAAATCTGGGTCAGGCCATCCTGATTTCGGTTTGCCGTGGTTTCCCGCAATCACTCCAGGCAAATGCTGAGATGGTGCCTTACTAGAGGCCATGGCAGATTCCTACCCGTTCCTGCTTGTCTGAGAAACTTCTTCCGTCCTTAATGGCCTCGCTGTCGACTAGACGTCAAGCTTTATCTACCTACCTATTGCCCTAGGTTAGTTTACTCGGTCCTATTTGGTTAGCATACTGCGTTGAAAAATTATATGGAGAGAGAGAGAGAGAGAGAGAGAAGAAAGCTGGTTTTATAATACTGATTGGTTTATAAGATGGTTTTGTGGCTATCTTACGGCGAGAATCGGGTACTCCGTGCGTGCGCGATAACCCGGTTCTTTTCAACGCTTAGAGTACTAGTATATCTCTTGATGCTCCTCCGGGCAATCTCATCTACCAGCGTGCGTCTTGGCCTTAACCACACGCCTGACTAACAACATGGAAAAAGAGAAAATTATCATTTAACTTGCGCTCTTACAGTGGTAGAGCCATAAAATTTAATTTTGCAAACAAATGACTGCTTATAGGTGTCTTTCCTTTAACTGTAGACTTACCACTGTATTTTTGTATATCCTTGGAGAAAGGTTCTACAAATTCTGTCATAAACAGATCGTCGTGCCCATTTAACCAGCTTAGTATAATAAATTACTTCTGAGGAGGCCGTGACATTTTTGTTAGGGGCCGCGATGGCTGAGAGGCCTACTCGCCTCGCACCAAGGCGATCCGGGCTCAATCCCCGGCCGAGCCACTCCGGATCCTCGCATGTGGGAATCGATGCCGTTGGTCGGCGGGTCTTCTCGGGGATCTCCCGTTTCCCCGCCCCTTCATTCCGGCAATGCCCCATACTCACCTCAATCACACTCAATGGCTCTCAAGACTTCGATGTTAAGAGCCGTCCAAACCTCTTAACTCACAATATTTGCTGTTTCCTAAGTTTTAGTAAACCTGGCATTGTAATCACATCGCCTCGAAATTATGCCATTTCTCGTATAAGTATCATGTACGCTATGGTCTCATATAAAAGCAGATTTTTTCTCACGTACATACAAAAAAGTTCCTAATTTTTTAACAGAAGCCAAAAATCAACACGCCTAAAACCAGAACCATTTATATGCATTGCAATAAAATACTGATAAATAATTGAAAGGTTTTATTGACATATTATAGTTTTATTAAAATATCGAACAAATTTTTTTTTTTTAGCCACACAATCTTGTCAAATTATTTTATGTATACATTTTTGTTCTACAGAAAATTGTTCATTTTTTTTCCATAGTAGCAAGAATTAATTTTGATCTCAGGAATGTGATATGCATTATAAGTAGATCTTGTCTAGTTCATTTCAGAACGTATTATGCAAGACACGTATATATTGAACTACTTATCATTTATTTATTTATACAAGACATATTCAGCCACTGACCGATTTACAAATGTGCGTGTTAAACGTTCCAAACTGCACTGCGATGTAGTTTAATTACAAACAATAAAAGTAAGCTGTGGTTTACCAGCTCAACATGCAGTCAAGAAAAAAACAAACTTAAATATAGAAAACGAATATCTGGCTTTAACGTCATCGATCTGGTTAACTCGAATTAACCACATTAATAATAAATTTAGTATAATGACGATACATCAGTAGATAACTGTTTTTATAACAACATTTAAATACAAATAACAATAAAAAAAACTTTGCTCGAATTTTAAGTTTCAAGGTCTTCCGTTTATAATCATAATGCTACTGATCTATTGCATCACACAAAACACTTGCGCAGTGAGAAGTTAACTTTAGGTAGAATCTCATGTGCTCAATGGAACTAATTACCACTATGGCAGCAAATTACTCGCAAAGGAAGGCGACTGAAATTAATGTTGTCACTTGAGCTCCGCCCACGACAAGGTTCCAGCTAAGATGAAGTCTCCCTGTTCGTACATCCGAGGACACTTTATCAGATAGTTATCTCATGGCTCGCAAGCAAGTTTCCCAGTCTGTTACACGTTTCCCTTCCAAGAAAGATTTCATCTGGCAGCGCCATTGTGGCGACCTCGTTCGCGGACTGTTTACCAGGAAAAATGTTTTTCATTACTTTCTAGCGAATTATGGTTCACCCTTCTTGGATTCATGCAAAATACGCCTTAGTCCAACCTTCAGAAACGTCACAAGCTTACGAGCTTTGAAACCGAGTCAAATGATCGGCGATTTTTTTTTCTCCGAGTACCTACGTATCAATACTCCGCGAATATGGCGACTGGAATCTCCGCCGAAACATTAGCGATGAAGACGGACTGCAGTTCAGTGAACTTGGGAGTGAAAATCATTAACGTAGAATAAAATATACGGGCAATATTTCCTTTCTGTAGCCTGGCCCCGTTCCTCCATTATCTTTATCTCCGTATATTTTTGTCATTCGATGATTGCTCTTCAACGTACTTTAAAACCAACGAGGAGTACCTTGGATATAAAGTGTAGTCTATTTATGGTTGCTTCAAACTTTTATAGATACTTGCTTAGGTTCTACTTTCGGGCCACTCACTACGTATTCTTCCACCAGATGTAAAATAAATGTAGACAAGTAAGAGAGAAAACGCAAAGATGAAACCAATGCACAGTGTTAGTGCTCTGGATGAGCAATCAAAAATTATTATTTTTATACATCGTAATTAAATTTATTCCGAGAATTACATTCCTGTAAACATAAATATGCCAGTAAGAAACGTTTGCTTTAAAATTAGCCTAAAAACTCAATTTAAAAACGTTCTGCATAGAAAACTATTTCTATAATAACTACAACTAATATGGCTATTTTTCCCTCTGGTTTTAATTCGTATTTACTATGAATTAAAAACAATAATTTATGGACAATATATACGTAAGTGTTTCACCTCACCAAACCCAAGTCACATCAATGTTAACGGAGTTACATAACAATTGTGGTGTTTGACTTATTTAGTTAACAGCCACACTTGTCACGTATAATTTGATTTTTCAAAGGTTTTATTCAAGGAGTGTGAATATGTGCGTAAACTAAAGTATGTTTTATACATAAAAATAACACATACTTATGGTTTATTTGCGATTCTAATCTGGAACCTCGTGGGTCAAAGTCGCCTCTGTAACCTCTGTCATGGAGGCCACATTTTATTACTATAAATAATGTGGCAGTTCTTTTATTCTTCTACTTATGAGAACCTATTTTTCCACTATTGGTAACGGGATAGTGGGTCAATAAGTCAATATACAAACTGGATTGTCGGATGAACCCACGATCACTATTCTACAGTAATCACCCACAATTACTATATCATTAAGTTTCGGTGCTGCTAATAATATTTTGATTCCGGACGATAATCTCATGGTGTCCGCCTCTTCAGCGATTTTCTTTGGAGTTCTAGTAATATCTTCTCTTGCAGCTGTGTGCATACTTCTTCGGCTAATTCAGGGTAATTGTGACTTTGGTCGAGTCGCGAGGAAGCTGAAACTAGGCATGCCACTGAAATCGAGCATCGAGCTGGAAGCCACTTTGTTGTAGTGGCCGCACTTCCCATGCATATCCTCGCATAACATACATAAAAGCCAAGCGTAATGAGCGACTTTGCAAAGCATGTAAAAACTGTCTACGTGAACAGTTCCACAGTTATTTTTTTCCTGCTTCTACCTATGGACAGTCTTACTCACTGAGACAAATTACGAAAACCTCTTGCATGGGGAAGTAAACAATTGTCTAAGTGATGATTCACGAATGCCAGAGCCCGAAGGATAGCCGTCAGAATTTTTTTGAGTGAAATAAAATGAGATGATCGCAGAAGCGACTATTCAGGACACGAAGGAGATAGTGCTCTGGGAAACCCACGGGTCAAATCCTGTTGTGATTATAGTGTCCGGCAGACGTTAAGGCACATCTCAGTCTCAGTGGGAGGAAGCGGAATGAACACCGCAAAAATAAGGGATGCGCACGCTGCACTGGTCACGCTATCTTACATCTAACAAACATCAGGTGGTGCGTTGTTATTGCTGTTACCGAACTCTGAAGGTCGGATGTTTGTAAGATGACGTATATGCTTCCGGGTCGTTCTGTTTTCTCTATACTGCAGAGCGGTTCGTGACGGGCTAGAGAACAGTCCGTGATGGGTTTCAGACCGATCCGTAACAGACTACACAATGGTCCATGACGGGCTACAGTCCGGTCCGTGACAGGCTACAGACTGGTCCGTGATGAGCTAAATAACGGTCCATGACAGGCTACAGACTGGTCCGTGACGAGCTACAGAACTGTCCATGACAGTATACAGACAAGTCCGTGACTGGCTATATAATGGTCTGTGAAGAACTACAAAACGGTCTATGACAGGCTACAGACTGGTCCGTGATGAGCTAAAGAACTGTCCATGACAGGCTACAGACTGGTCCATAACGAGCTACAGAACCATCCGTGACAGGATACAGACAAGTCCGTGATGGGTTATAGACTGGTCCGTCATGAGCTAAAGAACGGTCCATGACAGGCTACAGACTGGTCCGTGACGAGCTACAGAACGGTCCATTACAGGCTACGGACTGGTCCGTGACGAGCTACAGAACGGTCCATTACAGGCTACGGACTGGTCCGTGACGAGCTACAGAACTGACCATGACAGTATACAGACAAGTCCGTGACTGGCTATATAATGGTCTGTGAAGAACTACAAAACGGTCTGACAGGCTACAGACTGGTCCATGAAGAGCTACAGAACGGTCCATGACAGGTTACATACTGGTCCGTGACGAGCTACAGAACTATCTGTGACAGGATACAGACACGTCAGTGACGAGCTATAGACTGGTCCGTGATGAGCTAAAGAACTGTCCATGACAGGCTACAGATTGGTCCATGACGAGCTACAGAACCATCCGTGACAGGATACAGACAAGTCCGTGATGGGTTATAGACTTGTCCGTCATGAGCTAAAGAACGGTCCATGACAGGCTACAGACTGGTCCGTGACGAGCTACAGAACTATCCGTGACAGGATACAGACAAGTCCTTGGCGGGCTACAGACTGATCTGTGACGGGCTAGGAGAGAACTAGGGCCTAGACGGCCGTTTAGCTTATGGACCACGTAAGCATTCCCTTTCTCCCGCTGGCGATGTCCTGAGCTGCCCCCCTCCCCCCGGGTATCCCCGCTGGAGCGTTGCTATAATCCCGAGTGAGAGCTGCAATCAGCCTCACCCGCGGTAATTACTGCGATCCCAGGGAAGTACCTTATTAGCGCTGGGCTCGCACACGTCTCCAGCGAGGCCTTATTAATATTGTCTGCCGGCGTTCGAGCCCTCAGCCGCACCAGCTCTGCGCACTACGCCGGAAACTTCTTCACCCGGCCAAAACGTTAATTTACTTTAATTCTCGCCCCCTCCCCTCCCAACCCTGGGTCCAGCGCGAGCCTGCAACAGTGAGTCAAGCGCCAGCTGAGGTCAATGCGGCTTTAGAAATTATCGATACCGCAGCGCGTTACTCGATATATCCGCCCCGGGGTTAGTGTAGTTACGATACCAGACTTCAGTATCGGCCATCTACATCAGAGATAATATGTTTAGCGTAATTATCGACACCATGATCAAACAACATACTGGTAGATACGTTTGTAGAATTTATAGCAATGCAGAAAACCCAGGAGGCTACGGCAGAATAACTGGAGTTCGACAAGTAAAATAACCTATCTTACGTGGATTAGAACTATAGAATTCACGTTTCTCTTTTTCTCAAACCTTCGTGGATTTACTTTTAACTTTTGAGGAACAGAAACGAGGGAATGTTAAAGCGACTCTGGCATGCGAATCAAAATTCTAAATGCCTCTGCACGCACGACCTTGACCTGGTAGATGACTGTGTCATTTTATTGGTGGAAAGTTGTGACGAAATCTACAAGTTCGCTGTTATTTGAGCATGTTTGAAAACTGTGCGCAGTTTCTTATTATAGTCCTGTGCGTATCCGTATGCCACGTGTCAGTATAAACATCTCCGTGTGGCTTAAATGCATAATGTCCACATCAAATACTCCTAAATCTGCAGTGTTTACTGAGCACAGAAAGCAACAAGCAGCAACTTTTCTGTCGAACAACATAAATACGTGCATTTTAATTTCATAGGATAAATGCATTTGTTTGCAAATTTCGTTTTGGTATTTATTATTTTAAACGTTGAAATAGTAACTTATACTGACTCTCAAAACGTTTCCTTTATGCTGTCATTCGAAATAGTCACATCAATATCGAACGTTTCTCATTTTCTCCTGTCGTCAATAGCTTCCGCTTAAAATTTTTGCTTGGCATGAATTTTCGCAAGCAGTATTTAGCCCTTAGTACAATTAACAACGTCTCTTAGGTTATCAAAAATGACATAAGTCTTCCTTGAAAATAATACAAGTGCAATCAAGTAAAACATAGCCATTTTTTAGTTTTTGAAGTTATGGGTTTTCTTATTTTATATCGCCAAATATAACTAAATAACATTTGTTCACGGTATTAATTACAGTTGTGGCATTTAAATAACTAAGAATTTAAATAACTAAGAATTTAAAACTGTAATAGACATAATATGTACAAGCAGATTGCTCGTTGTACAGTTACATCATGAATGAGGAAATCGCTTTTCATAGCGTTACGGCTATACCGCATTGCTCCAAATTTCTGCAGCGTCTTCCATCCAGGGTAGTTCCTAATACTCGGAGTATGTTTCGCGAAAATCCGCCCAAAGATAATTTGAAAGCCTCTAACAACATGAAAAAAATGTTATGTAATCCTTTGTGCGTGAGAAAATTAAATATATATTATATAATTTTGAATACATTTCACCGACATGGACATTATTTTTCCAGAACAACAATAAAATACAATGATTATGCATTTAATTATCACATTTAATCCAGAACTGTATTTCGCCCCATATTACCTAGACTATTTTAATCAGGCAAAACACTGTTCCTCATCAGGGGTGGATACAGACTAGGGAGGGGGGAGGGTCACAGGGGATATGTCCTCCCGCCTCAAACCTTCACATTGACATAAAAATGTCCATTTGAATGTTTCAAAACAGAAATGTTTCAGTTATTGATTTTAATTTATTAATTTAAAATTGCGTCCTAAATTTATGGTGAGCCAGTGCTCATTTTCCATACCACGAATCCAACGTCTGGATATAATTACTCAGTAACTCAGTAACAATAACTGTAAACAATAACTCAGTATGAATTCTTATCACGTAAAAAAATGTATTTCCTCAAAATGTTTCTATCTTGAAGATGTATTCCCAACCAAAATATACCTCCATCTAAAGAGAGATCACGATGCTAAGTTGTCACACCGAAATTCAGTCGTACAGACGGACGACTGACTGACGGGTTGGATGGTTGGTTGTGAGTCCAGCTTAATGCTACCGGGGATCAAACTCGGTTCGCCGTGGTGAGAGACACGCAGACTAGAAGTTTCAAAACCGCAGGTCCGCTATTAAAAGACTGACGCCTATATGTGAAAACACATTCGTGACCTTTCTTCTACCCGACACTTGTAGTGCCAGTCCACGTGTTTTTGTTTCTAAGTTTTGCGTTGACATATTTTAAACATTCTCATTACTGTTTTACTCAATCAAATTGAAGTGGAGGAAAAATGCGATTAGACACTGGTGTAAAACTTAACTATAGTGAACAAGCTTCAATCAAACATTGGGAATTACTCTATTCTTCAACTCCAGCATATTTTAGGTGTGAAAATCTTTTATATGCCACACGGAACCCGCACACTTACGTGTAGTGGTGAGATCAATAGTGGAGTAGGTTTTCTGCACTAAAATCGTTGTCCAAAGAGGATGCAAGTCGTACGTAAATCCAATGAAAATAAGTTTCTGGTGATAGAGCGTAACTTTAACTGCAGCGATCGCGAAGGAAACTAACAGTAATTTAGGAATAATAGTTTATATTTCCTCAATTACTGAATGACTTTGTGTGCGAGGTGAAACTATAAATGTGACAATACGATTAGAGAAAAGTGAGTGTATAACCTCCAAAGACAGCGTATTCGGTTGGGAATTGCCATTAAATTCAGAAGTGAGCAGGTGCGTCGGGTAAACCTTGAGCAAACATTTCACTCACTGTTCATGCTTAAGCATGTACCGGGGAAATTATTTCTGAATTGTTTGCGGAGAAAAGGGAACTTTACTTATTCCGACGCTCGCGAACTTTAATTTTGCAGAAAAATAACTGAAGCCTGACTGGAAACAAGCAAGTAATCAACAGTTGGGAAGTTGCTAGGGGACGCGTTAGGCAACCGGCTTGTCAGTGGCGTGAGGCGAGTGAAGAAGAAATTAGAACGGCTCTTAACATCGAGGTCTTCAGGGCCGATGAGGGTGATTGAGGTATGGAGCAGCCCTGGAATGAAAGGGCGGGGAAACGGGAGATCCCCGAGAAAACCCGCCGACCAACTGCATCGTCCGGCACGATTTCCACATGCGAAAATCCGGAGTGACCCGGTCGGGGATCGAACCCGGATCGCCTTGGTGGGAAGCGGCGTTAGACATTTGAGTTTCACGAGGGTCAGGCTGAACCACACAGCATGTTTACTAACACATGTCGAATGTTCGTGTTCAGCAGCAACATCGACCAAATTTCAAGGAGATAAGGGACTAATAAATGTAAATTAAACTACCCAGAGTGCAGATATCTGGTCGTATAATTATTATTTTAAAACTTTTCAATATTTTGGAGTGGTGACTGCTTATTAATATAATTTAAGAAAATTTTCACGTCGGAATGTATTTTCCGTTTTATACTATAAACTATTCATTTATATTTTAAAAAGGAACTAATACGATTATTTTACAATAATTTTATGTATTTAACTTAGGTACAGGCTACTTGACACAGCGAAGGGACTTGTATCCCATTCTTTTGATTACTATTACGCCATAAATGATAGGGTCACAGCTGGAAGTCCTATAAAGATCGACTCAATACCTCGACTTTAAAGGCCGCGCAAATCTCTTCACTCACCCTATGGTGACGAATTAAAAATAGAGAGACTGCACGCCAGTTCAAGTGTCTTGCGCATAAAGGCGATTAGATATTCTAAGCGTGTAGCTAGGTCGCCCTTAGCGCATTCCACGGTTCTAGGCCGCGACACTCGAAATACTCGTAGCAAGACTGCGCAATTAACACTGAAAAGTTTAAATCTGTTTTTTTTTTTTTTTTTCCAGTGATGGTGTTTTGCGATTTCGCTAGAGATTCCCAGCAATTTTCACTGCATTTGGCTGCTATAATTTACTCTCTGCCAGTGTGGTCCTCCGCTCATTAAACATTTAAACGACACGATGCAATTGAAGTTCAGTCGCGCCAATTGGAAATGCGAATTCAAGTTTGTTGTTTTGCGGACTTTATTGGGAAGGCGTGGATGTGTTTCGGCAGCTCTATTCCATCGAAAGTAGTAGACGTCTGCTTCCAATACAAATGAGCAAACAATACGCGCACATACTCTCAAATGAGTATGCATTTTTAATTAGCAATTATGAATGCATACAGAACAAACTCAACACGTGTTTGAAGCACTTTATATCAGGATTAAAAGAGTCTGTCTTCACTGTCATTAAAATTATGCAGTGTTCAGTTATCAGCATGTTCTGTTATGTATTTAAATAAGTATCCGCAAGCGGTAATTATATAACGCAATCCACAGAACTTAAGAACAACTAAAGCAAAAAATTTACTAGTGACATTAAATTCTGCTCCCAGAAGAATAAAGATTTTTCAATCCTGTTTTTTAATTTATCTCGGGCTAAATATTAGTTTTAAAGCTTTGTTTCATACAAATAATTAGAACCCAGTAACATTTATAAACTAGATAGTTTATGGAATGGTTTTATGTGTAACGTTAACATGTTGAATAGCATACAAAAGCTATATAAAATATTGGAATTTTTCTGTGACCGACATTAAGATATGGAAGTGAGTGAATTTCTCTACACAGAAAAACATTTTCGTCCGCCGAGCAGAGAGAAATTAATTACGTTGTGAATGGGTATTACTCTTCCAGTCGTGGATTCACTCATTGTTCTAATGTAAAAGGTTGAATAATGGAGAAATCCAAAACCCTCAACAAGAACGTCTTCCCAGAAAAAAAAAAAAAGAGCGGAGATGAAGAATGTTTATGTTCAAGATGAAAAGTAGTGCCAGATTTTACAGGTGAATGACATTGATATAGTCTATTCGTGGTTTCTTCGCACTTTTTGAATCCAACCTTTGTAAGATCACCCCATGTATGAGGTGTTCAGTTGTCTCCTAAATATCACAAGCATTTCATTCCTCTGTTAACATAAAAATATAACATTATTTGTTACGTCGAAGTTTTACCAATGTTTTACTTATAAATTGTAATATTCTATTTATATTAAATATCAATAAAAACAGCGGAGAAATGTGTGTGTTGATAGCGCCTAGTAAGGAATTGTTCTCATGTAAAATATTATTTCAACTGAATGCGCAGGAATTCGGTGCGTTGTCCTCAGCTGTAATTGTCTAGACTTAGTTATGCTTAGTCTGCCCGCGGCGGAGGAATATCCTGGAAGTAGAACTATAGCAGGGCTTCAGAAAAGTGTGAAGTAACCGTGAATAGATTATAGTGATAACACTTCTGCATATCCTGGCCACTGATAAATGTCCTAGTGTGGTGTTCGTGAGTGAGTGAAGAGGTTTGGGTGGCTCTTAATAACGAGGTATTGAGAGTCGGAGGGTGAAGCGAGGAGAGTATGGAGCAGTGCCGGAATGCTACAGCGGGGGAGAAAGGGAGATCCCCGAGAAAACCCGCCCCCGTCACTATTACCACGTGCGAAAATCCAGGAGCAAACTCGCCGGGAAACGAACCCGGTACGCCTTGGTGGGAGGCGAGTGATCTGACCACCACACTACCACGGCCCCCAAGTGGTGTTCTACGTCATATCTGACGTCACTGTTGGGCTGTGGAAAACCTTAGCTCGGTGTTTGTCAAGTATGTTTGGGGATATTCGTCTTGAAGCGATCCTCCTCGCCCATGTGCGGTGAGATTAAAGAGGCCGACCGTTGCTCGGACGAGCAGTGGATACAGCTGCCCGCACATTGTCACTGAGTACCCACTCTCGCGTGATGTCACCTTGCGCGCATAAACACGCGCCAGTGGAAAAACCGCTTAAAGTCGTTGGAAAATTATAATTAAAGGCTGTTCGCGATAAAGTGAGCACTTTTGAAATCAATCTAAGAAAATAGTCACTGCCCTTGCCTGCATATATTTAAACCGGCGCACTGAGTGACATGTACCCATTAAAGTCTGTAACGATGGATGCAAAGTAGTTCCATATATTAACCTGGAATAAAAAGTGTTAGGTGTCCATTTGTGAGAATTTAAATTGTTGCGCTTTCTATTTTTTTAATGCACCGGAGAGTAAAAATTACAAGATTTGTAAAATATTTACTTTTCTAATTATTTCACGGTTTCGCCTGACCAACGCATGAATAAAGTTATGAGGCCCATGGAAATGTTGATTTTACTTAAGGCAGAATAGCACATAAAGTGCATACAAGTAGATCTTAAGCAGGGGTTCCAAAAGTGCTCGTATTACCGTGAACAGCCTATATTCATATTTATCTACAGCAGTGAAGACGTAGCCTATATAAATGTTAAACACATAAAATAATAAATGCACGTATTAAGACATTACAGACATTATAAAGTCACGTTAATATAAAACTTAACAGCAAAAAATGATAGCTATTTTCTGTTTGAGGGGGCTGTGGATAATTTTTGACAACTTTATGTAAGTTGTGCTGCATTGTGACAGTTCTCCGACGACACCGAAACGCTCAATTATCGACCATTTAACTGCGTGGCGGTCTTCGTAATGTTTAATTTTCAGCTCGCTTGGGAATAGTATCCGTAAGTTCTCGAATCCAGTCAATAAACCGAACATGTTGGTTCCCGCGCTGTTCACTGACAGGCGACCTCTGAGATCGATGTCGCTAAGTTCCTAAACTCGTGGTTCCGAGTTCAAGCCTCAGATATGCACTCTGTGTTTAGATAAGTTCAGTTAAGTGTGAAACGACCACTCTAAAAAATTACACCATTGTCGCAAAGCGAAGATGCTAATAAACGACAATAATAAAACCTGTTAGGTTGGTTTTTCGGCCAGATAGATATTTTGTCGGCTATGTTTTTCTTAATTGCAAATTATTATAAATATATTTTGGTTCCTTTGAACCATGTGTTAATGACGATGTTAATCTTGCACTGTCGCTTTGGTAACGCAGAAAATTTATTCGTTACACACAAAATTACAATACCTATAAAAATACTATTTCTTTCCAACCGCACACATGACTCATTTCCTGCTTTACTATGAAGAATGAATTACAGCAGAATAATAGAATAACCTAAATAGATATCGTCCCAGCCATCAATGAGTGTGTTAGTTTGCTATTACAAATTACTTAGGCCTATATATTTTTCCACGACAAACTGTACCAAGCAGATATTTTCACTTAAAGGAAAACCGTTTTATCGGTTATAAGTGTGCAAGTTTTCAAAGAGAGAAATCTAGACTATCTGCTAAGCTCTATTCTGGTCATGTTGTAGAAAAATCGCTTACTGTGTGGGGTGCGCGGGATCGTATTTTAAAAACATTTTCCTTCGCACCATCTGTGTATCGTATATTACAAAATATTTTCTTTTGTACTCGTATTTTAAAATAGAAAGCAAAGCAAAGTTGTTTATCTGCGGCAGAGAAGAGAACCGTGCAAGGCAGACATTGTCTCCCCATCCCAACCTTTACACAACACTCCACCCCCCCCCCCCCATTTTTTTCAGTGATCCCTTGTTATGCTTCGCTCTTTATCTGTGTACACATTATTTATCCTGTTTTATGAATGCTGTTCTCGGAATAAGAAGAGAGCGCTTTTCCACGGAAATTTTCTACAGTCAGATAAATTGGCTTAAAACAAGTCTTTTTTTCCACGCCGCCAGAACTTCGCCACGTAGATCGGCGTCACTGTAAAAGCACGTTGTCCTATATCGCAATATCTCACACCGTGGCGCCATTGTAATTCATTTACGACTGGAGAGACACGGATCGATTGACTGAGGTTCGACACGCGCGTTGAGAGATTGACATCAGCCAATAATATGGCTGACATAACCCACAGGAATCGGCTACTGTGCCTCGATCATACTTTCGTATAGGCTAGAACTGGGCACTTTTGAAAGCACTACTGAAGATCTACTTGCATGTACATTATGTATGCATGCGTTCAGTAAAGTTGGTAACGATGAATGGGAAGTAGTTCTGTATCTTAACGTCGAATAAGAAGTGTTAGGCAACCATTTCTGATAACTCAAGTTATTTCTTTCGCTTTTTGATTTTTTTTAAAACATCGGAAGTGTAAAGTTGAGCAGATTTTTTTAATATTTGCTTTTCTAATAATTTCGCAGTGCCTCTGACTGACGCATTAATACAGCGATGAGGCCCATGACGAAATATATCTTACATGAGACGGAAGAATACACAACGTGCATAAAAGTATATCTTAAGCAGGGCTTTCGAAAGTGCTCATTTTACCGTGAATATCCTATGTCTGTTATCCTGAAATTTTCTTTTTAACAATCATAATTTTGTCATAAGTACAAATACGTGTTTATTATACAACAAAGTGTATATATATACACACACGCATACAACCTAGGTTACGTGGTTGCTGCTCGTGTATGATTAAAAAACGTATGAAATTTAAAGAACAGCACTCTGAATCCTTATCGAGTATTGGAAATATCCGGGAGTTGACATGCGGTGGCGCCTTGACTTTCTTGCAAATGCAATCCGTTACACAATGCTGTAATGCGGTACAGTATAAATTCCTAGATAGTGTTGACAATCCAAAGATGATGGGGTAATAGCCCTACTTTACGAAATATGAAAATGAAGGACGCAAGATCACTTTTATTCCTTTTTTTTGGAAGAAAACCCCAGATAAAAGGGACACAGAACAATAAGTGTCGCACGACTGAAAAACCTCGTTCA